>QANZ01056007.1:0-26130 GCA_003254925.1 Chamaecrista fasciculata | reverse complement strand
TGCATCTCATGCACCGAGGTCATGCTGGTCTTAGTTCAGTTCAAGCTCCCACTTGAATGAGCGACCAGGGACAGTTTAGATTAATTATCTCATAATTAATCACGGATTGTTATCATAGTAAACATGCTAATAATATGATAACCATTAATTTATCTCCATAAATTAATTGATATGTTCTCAACATATCTATAAAATGATTGGCCCTAGGGCACAATCTCCAACAGGAAGAGCATTTGCTCTAACCCCTCGTAGTCCCATAGTGGTGGGTTGGCTGTATGAAGAATACAAGCTATAAAACTAGTGTTTTAGATACATCAGACAATCATATCCCTGCTCTAACCAGGGAAAAAATTCTTGAAGGGACATAGGTTCCCCAATGAACCCGTCATTGGTATCACCAACACTTTAGAACATGTTTTGTGACATGTGAAATTTATAGGGTTGCATAGATCAAGGTAATTTAACATAGTTATGTGTTAAACTTTATGTCATGAGGACAAGCTTTGAAAAGCACTATTTCTCGATCATAAATAAGGTGTATTGCCAAGGCATACCTTTATTTTTTGCGAATCAAGAATAATTTTATTACAAAATACACAAAGTATGTCGTACAAGCTTGGGAGGTTGGCTCTCTCACACGAGCAACCGCCTTGGACACACAAGTGGTGTGGGCCAAGATGAGACCTGAATGTTTTTCCTCAACACCATGGTTGGATAAAGTGTGAATATCTAGAGGCAGCTCAAAAGCGCTGAGTATTGGATAGGAAAACACCAAATAAAGAATAGATAAGTCGCCCTAATAAGTGTTCTAGGATGAGATCCACTAAGACAACGAGAAAGTCTTGTGATCAAATTATGAATCCTTGCTACTCATAATGCTTGTAGCCAGACGTGAGTGCCCCGCTTGGTGCTGTGAGAAGCGAGCGAAGCATGGTGGCAATCTCAAGTCAGATTCTAGGTGAATTTGGACTAGGGTCTGTGTGGCATAAAGATGAATGATCGAAATCGACATACGCTCGAGAACACCACAACATGCGTTTCATACCGCATGTGCTTTAAGAATCGCAGAGGAAAGCATGTGAATCAATCCCTGCTTCAATGTTATGTGAGTCCCTGAAAGGATGCGCTAGGCCTTTCAAAAAGGTACCCTTATGTACTTTGACTCTGTCATGAAGAGAGAAGGTAGTGCATGCTACTTTGATGTCTTTCTAAAAGGCTATGGCAAAATACGGCCCAATGGGAGACAGTCAAGAAAGCAACTATCTTTAATATAATTGATAAGAGGGCGAAAGGAAGACTTTGTTGACATATACATGTCTGGTAGTATCCTGGGGTCGACCCATTATGTGATCCTTTTGTAGGATCTCATGGATGTGGTTACCTATCCTTTTGTAGGCTATGGCAAAATACGGCCCAATGGGAGACAGATCGAAGGACTTTGATTTTCTTGTTAAGTTGGTTCTCTACTTCATTTTGAAATCTCTTGAACATTTCAAAAGACTCTGACTTGTGTTTCATTAGGTAGACATAGCCATACCTACTGAAGTCGTCAGTGAACGTAATGATTAGAGTAATATAATATTATAAATATAATATTTCTCCAAGATTGCATTTTGAATTTAAATATAA
Organism: Chamaecrista fasciculata; assembly: GCA_003254925.1. Classification (NCBI taxonomy): domain Eukaryota; kingdom Viridiplantae; phylum Streptophyta; class Magnoliopsida; order Fabales; family Fabaceae; genus Chamaecrista; species Chamaecrista fasciculata. The sequence continues at coordinate 24,501 of QANZ01056007.1, read as the reverse complement.
TATTAGAGTAATATTATAATTATAAATTCAAGGCCTAAAATAACTATATTATCAAAATATCTTTATTTTAGGAATAATAAAATCACCAAATATTCTCCCTATTTAAAGGGGCAAGTCGACTTGCCCAATACACAAGTGTGAGAAACCCTAGTTTGATTTTCCTCCTAAGAGTTAGAGAGAGAAAATAATCCTTTGCACACACACATAGAGAAAGTCGACTTTCTCTAAGAGTTAGGGAATTTCGACTTTAGCTCTAAAATTAGGGTTTTGAGAGAAGAATAGGCAAGAAGGAGTTCTTGTGGGGGGATTCTTCTAGCGCCACCTCTATATCTGAATTATCAAGAAGGAGTTCTTGAAATTCAGAGGTCTGTAGATTGGTCCCGGAAATTCTTTTGAGAAAAGAATTTGGAGGCTAGCACCTCGGTGATCAAGGAAACTGTTCGTGTGGATTACTGGCAGAGGGAGAACTCTGGGAGTGGACTCCGTGGAACTCGCCCCGTACAACCATCGATTTGAAACTCTGAGGTATAACACTAACCAAAAGTTTTAAATTCTACTAGCGGATCCGTTCGGGAATCATAGGACCTAGGCGTTTTTTTTAATTTTATTTTTGCTTCCGCTGCCTTAGGCGCCTAGGATTCCCAACAATAAGAGTAACCACCTCTAGCTTGAGTACTCATGGGTCCACATACATCACTATGTATGATCCCCAATAAGTCTGACGCCCTCTCACTATGACCAGTGAAAGGCGCCTTTGTCATTTTTCCAAGCAAACAAGATTCGCAAGCATCATATGATTCAAAATCAAATGAGCTTAGAAGTCCATCTTTATGGAGCTTCTCTAGGCGTTTCTCGTTTATATGGCCTAAACGACAATGCCAAAGGTATGTGGGATTAGATTCGCTAATCTTCATCCTCTTCGTATCAATGTTATAGATTTCGTTATTACGTTGTGTTGGGAATTCAAGGCGCAAAACGCAGCGGAAGCAAGAACTATAAAATTAAAAATTTTAAACTTAAAACGCGCCAAGGCCTAAATTCCCGAACGGATCCGCTAGTTGAATTTAAAACCTGTTAAGATAGTGGTATACCTCACGAGTTTCAATCAGTTTGGTTGTACGGGGCGTGTCCTAGAAGTCCACCTGATGCGTCCTTCCTCCGCTGGTGATCCACACGAACAGTTTTTGGAGATGCCTAGGTGCTAGCCTCCTTCACTTCTCCAAGTGAATCAGGGACCTCTATCTACGGTGTTCTTCAATTCAAGAACAATTCTTGAATTCTCCAAGAACAAGATGGCGCCTATGATCAAGAATCCAATCCTTGATCCCACACAACCTTGTCACACAAACCCTAAACTCCTTTAGGATTGTGCGCCACTTTCTCTCTCTAGAAAACTAGGGTTGCGTTTTCTCTCTCCTCACCAAGAGCCAAAAATCGAATTTTTCCTCTTGTGATTAGTTAGGCTAAAGTCGATTTTTCCCTTATGTGCAAGGCATGATGAATTTCGACTTATGCTATGTATTTATAGGGTTTGGGGACTTTGATAATTATAATTAGGGAATCCCTAAATTATAGGATTATCAATTTATAAAATTATGAGATCCCAATATCATAATTTTAGGACTTGAATTCCTAATTAAAATATTACCTTAATATTTCAATTTGAATTCAAAATGCAATCTTTGAGAATCAAATTGGAAGATCAAATCTTCCCAAGATTCTCACCCATGCGCCATCCCCATTTAATTTTTGTTGGAATTTAATAAATTAAAATAACAATCCTAACTTTTAGGAAGTTATAACTAACTTGTTATTTCCCAACAATATTGAATTAAAATATTACCATAATATCTTTAACTCAATCTTTTTGAATCTTAAATTCTAATTCATTATTGAATTAAAATATTACACTAATATCTTTAATTCAATTTGAACTTAGAATTCGAATTCCCCTATAAATATTGAATTAAAATATTACCTTAATATCTTTAATTCAATCCTTTGAAATCTAGATCAAATCTTTGAATTCAAATTCAAGTCATGATTTTAATTAACAAAACATTTTTATTAATTAAAATACTTTATATCAGGCGCCAACCTCCTCTCCTATTATCCTAATATTAGTGAATTTAATAAATCAATAATTTTCCAACTTTTAGGAATCTTATCCAATTTATTATTCCCTAATATTATAAATAGGAATATAATTGTAAACAGACTAATCACATTATCTATTTAACAATTAATATATATTTAAAATTTGTCCCACAAATTTAAATATCATGTAGATATTTATTTAAGACAAGATTTCATGTCCCAAGACAGTCAACTATGTCTTAAACGGTGTCACCAATGTGACCCACGAATTAACCCTAATTCGTGTCCCAGCTTGGCATCTGGATCCTACTCGTGTGTGACCCAGCAGGCCCCACGTGAAGTTGGCAGCAAGTCATCTCTATGACTCACAAGTCGAGAGCGGACTCTAGCAAGCCATCACGACTACCCAAAACACACGAGTTATCGTTTAACCCCGAAACGATTTAACCTTAGTACCACCTTGTCTTGATCCCTATTGCCCTACGATATTTTGGTCATGGATTAGGCACGGGAAAGTCATCCATAATCCAGACCTCAACTTTCTCGATTCCTTGAGTAAGTCCCTTTTACTAGTGTGGCCACACATTCCTTTGGACAGACTCATCGATGGGCCCAGTTAAATATCTCCCATCTTTCATGAGGGGCAAAATTCCATCTTGGTCAACCACATTCCTCAGCACGGCAATCAACCAAACCCGTACCTAGCCCTGATGGCTACCCTGCTACGGGTAACGTTAGACTAGGCCAAAGTTTGACAACTACAACGCCGAAATAATGAAGACCTCAGGTCTAAGGGCATCGTGACAGGTGTACAGGAGAGGCTAGCTCATGACTAAAACCCATGCAGGACTCTCTGGGTCAGTCCAACAACTTGTAACCCTTTACATAATTGGACCATGACTCTCGTTCCAGCATCTAGTGCATGCATCTCTATGCACCGAGGTCATGCCGGTCTTAGTTCATTTCAAGTTCCCACTTGAATGAGCGACCAGGGACAGTTTAGACTAATTATCACATAATTAATCAGGGACTGTTATCATAGTAAACATGCCAATAATATGATAACCATTAATTTATCTCCATAAATTAATCAATATGTTAAAAACATATTTATATAATGATTGGCCCTAGGGCACAATCTCCATCACGTTGTTGTCCCAATTTCAAGAAATAGTGGTTATCATGCAGATCACCATAAGCAAATAACACATTATCCTTGTAAATAGAACATCTACCATTCCCATTCACACAAATAAATCCTTCCTTATCCAAATAAGAAAGTGAAATAATGTTAGAACTTAAAGACGGAACATAATAACAATTATTTAAAACCAAAACTAGCCCAGTGGGCAAAACTAGCTCGTATGTTCCTACAGCAACAGCAGCAACGCTTGCTCCATTGCCTACTCGTAGGTCCACCTCGCCTCTGTTCATCTTCCTACTGCTTCTCAACCCCTGCACATTTGTACATATGTGAGAACCACAAGCAGTATCTAATACCCAAGTGGTAGGAGTAGATAAGTGAACACCTATAACATAGATACCTGAAGCAGAGGCTTCGCTCTTCTTCTTCTTCTTCTTCTTCTTCAGATCTTCCATATACAGCTTGCAATTTCTCCTCCAGTGTCCAGGCTTCCGGCAGAAAAAGCAAATTGCATCCTTGGCGGGCTTTGCCTTCTTGGCAGGCGGTGGGTTGGGCTTGGCCGCTGGCTTGGTCTCACCAACCACGGCTTTTCCCTTCCTCTTTCCTTTGCCCTTCCCCTTTCCCTTGTTCTGAAATATCAAGACAGTGCTAGGCGCCTTCTTAATGGACACCTCAGCAGTCTTGAGCATCCCATGCAGCTCAGAAATAGACTTCTCCATCCCATTCATATTGAAGTTCATGACGAATGGGTCATAACTCCTTGGTAGCGAGTTCAGGATCAAATCCGTCGCAAGCTCTTGGGTGATGGGAAATCCCAGCCTACCAAGTTGATCTATGTACCCCTTCATCTTTAAGACGTGGGCACTCACAGATGCACCTTCTGCCATTTTGCAAGAGTACAGAGCCTTCGTGGTCTCAAATCTCTCTTGCCGAGCCTGTTGTTGGAACATTTCCCTGAGATGTGTAACCATCTCATAGGCCCTCATGTCCTCCAAGTTCTTTTGGATCTCGGGAACCATGGTGGCCAACATCAGGCAAGATACATCCACAAAGTCATTGATATGCTTCTCGTAAGCATCTCTTTGAGCTCTTGGAGCGTTGGCTGCAGGCTGTGCGGGAATGGGATTTTCCAGGACGTAGAGCTTCCTTTCCTGGGTGAGAATAATTCTCACATTTCGAAGCCAGTCAAGGAAGTTAGTCCCGGTCAACTTATCCTTCTCAAGGATAGATCGCAGTGACAGTATTGAACTAGTAGTTGCCATTTGATTCTACATTTAAGATATGAAAGTTTAATTAGCAGAAAATGCATGTATCCACCATTTTATAAAACCTAGTAAAATTATTATTAGTGGCTAAGATCCATATTTCACCAAAATTTACCGTCGCGGAGGGCGATCATGCACCCTTTGGTTATTTAGGTAGGTAACTCCTTACCAATCACATCTCATGTGACTCTTAGATCTTTATGGGACTGTATCATCATATGATAGTTGGCATGTTTATCCCATCTAATGCCTTGAGGTCCAAATCCGATTTGATAACCCCATTAAGTCACACAATAAAACTTGTGAATGACTAGACTCAAAACAACGAGGCCGAAGCCCAACCCACATATCATCAAGGCCCACTAAACACGTGTCGCGGAGGGCGATCACCGCATCTAGCAAACCAAGACTTCAACGAGGCATCGCGTTGAATCTCCCATTAACCCGTGTCTCCTCAAGGTCAAGGTAGATACGTGTCGCGGAGGGCGATCACCGCTCTACGATGAACAAGATTTTAACAGGGTGTTTTATTGATGGCATTAAAACTTAAGATTTTTAAAAGGGTTAATTTAAAAGTTCCGTTTTAGTTTAATTCTAAAACCAATTTTAAAATTAAACGAGTTGTGCCATGTGTTTTTTTCCCCAAGTATCTCATACATATAAACACATGCACAAATTTTGTATCTCATACAAAATCCTACACTCGTATCATATACGTTGTAGTGTAAATTTAAATATAGCATGTTAAAACTCGCACCCCTAGGCATACATCTAGCGCATTGCATCTCATACAAATACTAAATGCATAAAACATACAGTGTTTAGATATGGCCCATCTACCCTATAATCCTCTCAAGCCAATGAGAGAATTTTTCTAAAAAAAAAATAAAAATTACATTGGGAAAAACCTCAGTTACATTGAGGTATAAACAAAATGTAAAATTACAACAGAGTATAGGGAGACGACACGCATGCCGTATTTACCAAAAACCCTAGAGCCATATCCAACACCACACAACACATATGAACAATTCACATATTATCATGTCAAACACGGCATACAACAACACATACCAAAAACAATTTTTAAAATGTGTTCAATTAGGGTTTGTGCAATTTTAACATGCCTTTCTTGAAAATTAGGCCTTGTGTCAATAATTATAAAATCAAGAATCTCATTCAAGAATTTAAATTATTGCCCCAAAAATTTTAAAATTCATAATTTTAATAAATTTTCAGCCACCCCACAATATTATAATTAAAACATTTTTAACTATAATTATATAGGGATTTCGACTTAGGCCTTAAAATTTCAAGAAAATATTTCAAATCAATCCAATTGATTTTATATGTATCATATACATAAAATTTGCACCTATTCCATAGATTGAGTTTTTAAAGAAAACTTTTCGGTGGATTTTCGCAAAATCAAACATATGATTGAAAGCGGTAAACACATATCATACATCACATGTACAATTCACCAAAACTAGTATTAAATTCAAAACCTAGCGTGGCTCTGATACCACTGTTGGGAAATCACGGAGGCGGCGCAGCGGAAGCGAGAAAAACAATACAAAATAAATGACCAAAGCGCCAAAAACGCCACTCTATGATTTCCTACAGGATCCGCTAGATGAATTTAAACCAGTAAAGTTAGTGGTATACCTCACGAGTTTCAATCGGTCCGGTTGAACTGTGCGATTCTGAGAAGTCCACTTGAAGCGTCCTTCCTCCGCCGGTAATCCACACGAGCAGTTTAGTGGCACCAAGGTGCTAGCCTTCAGTTCTTTTCTCCAAAAGAACTCGGGACTCCAATCTACGGCTCTTGGTGATCAAGAACAATTCTTGAACCAAGAGGATGGGTGGCGCAAGAAACAAGAGGCTCTCTTGTTTTCTCTCTCAAAAACCTAGTTTTTTGAACAAGTCGATTTTTCCTCTCACTCTTGAAGAAATCGACTTCTCTCTCTAAGTTTAGGGCTAGGCGAAATTCTCTCCCTTGTCTCACAAAAGAAGAAAGCAAAATTCACTTAGTGAATTAGGGTTGGCAAAGTCAACTTGCCTCTTAATATATAGCTAGGGGAGTTTTGATAATTATAATTAGGGAATCCCTAAATTATAGGATTATCAAATTATAAAATTATGAGATTACAATAATATCATAATTTTAGGACTTGAATTCTTAATTAAAATATTACCTTAATATCTTAATTCAAATTCAAAATGCAATATTTGAGAATCAAATTGGAAAATCAAATCTTCCTTAGATCCTCAAATCCATGCGCCATTCCCCTTCCATTATCTTGGAATTTTATCAATCAAAATAACATTCCTAACTCTTAGGAAGTTATAACCAACCTATTATCTTCCAATGATTTTGAATTAAAATATTACCCTAATATCTTTAATTAAAATTTTGAATCTTAAGATCAAATCTTGAATTCAAATTCATGACTTTAATTAATAAAACGATTTTAATAATTAAAATATTCTTTAAATGAGGCGCCACCCTCAACCTTTTATTAGTGGATTTAATAAATCAATAATCTCCTAACTTTTAGGAACCTTATCTAATTTATTATTCCCTAATATTATAATTGTAAATAGATTAATTCCATTAACTATTTAACAATTAATATATTTAAACTTGTCCCACAAATTTAAATATCATAAATGTAGATTTTATTTAAGACAAGACTTCATGTCCCAGACATTCAGCTATGTCTTAAATCGTGTCACTCGAGTGACTCACGAATTAACCCTAATTCGTGTCCCTTTAAGCGGTGTCTAGATCCTGCTCATGTGTAACCCAGCAGGCCTCACGTGAAGTTGGCAGCAAGCCATCTCTATGACTCACAAGTCGAGAGCGGACTCTAGCAAGCCATCACGACTACCCAAAACACGTGAGTTATCGTTTTTATCAAAATGACCGATTTAACCTTAGTACCACCTTGTCATAGACCCTATTGTCACACGATATCTTGGTTCTGGATAAGGCACGGGAAAGTCATCCTTAATCCAAACCACAACTTTCTCGATCTTCTTGAGTTAGTCCCAATTTACTGAGTGGCCACTCTTTCCTTGGACAGACTCATCGAGGGCGCTAGTTAAATATCTCTCATCTAAATGAGGGACAAAATCCCATCTTGGTCAACCACATTCCTCAGCACTGCAATCAACCAAACCCGTACCTAGCCCTTATGGCTACTCTGCTACGGGCAACGTTAGACTAGGCCAAAGTTTGACAACTACAACGCCGGAATAGTCAAGACCTCAGGTCTAAGGCATCGTGACAAATGTACAGGAGAGGCTAGCTAATGACTAAACCCATGCAGGACTCTCCGGGTCAGTCCAGCAACTTGTAACCCCTTACATAATTGCACCATGACTCTCGTAAAGCATCTAGTGCATGTATCTCCATACACCGAGGTCATGCTAGTCTTAGTTCATTCTCGCTCCCACGAGAATAATCGACCAGGGACGGATTTAGATTAATTATCTCATAATTAATCAAGGACGCTATCATAGTAAATATGCTAATAATATGATAACAACATAATTTATCTCCATAAATTAATCAATATGTTCAAAACATATATATAAAATGATTGGCCTGACGGGTGTCTGCATCAGGAACCATGGCACTTTATTTTTGGATGAGACTGATGGGGATTGTGCCCTAGGGCCAATCATTTTATATGTATGAACATATTGTTTGACTGGTTTATGAATGATAAATTATGTCGTTATCATATTATTAGCATGTTTACTATGATAACAATCCTTGATTAATTATGTGATAATTATTCTAAACTTTCCCTGGTCGATTATTCACGTGGGAACGTGAATGAACTAAGAGCAGCATGACTTCGGTGTATAGAGACACACGCATGTGATACTTCTCGAGAGTCATGGTGCAATTATGTAATGGGTTACAAGTTGCTGGACCGACCCGGAGAGTCCTGCATGGGTTTAGTCATGAGCTAGTCTCTCCTGTACACATGTCACGATGCCCTTAGACCTGAGGTCTTCATTATTCCGGTGTTGTAGATGTTGAACTTTGGCCTAGTCCAACGTTGCCCATAACAGGGTAGCCATACAGGCTAGGTACGGGTTTAGTTGTTTGTCGTGCTGAGGAATGTGGTTGACCAATAAGGAATTTTGTCCCTCATTAAGTTGAGAGATATTTGACTAGGCCCCTCGATGAGTTTGTCCAAGCAATGTGTGGCCACACAGGGTAATGGGACTAACTCAGGGAATCGAGAAAGTTATGGTTTGGATTACCAGGATGACTTTCCCATGCCTTATCCTTGACAAAAATATCGTGTGACAATAGGGATTATGACAAAGTGGTACTAAGGTTAAGTCATTGATGTTAAAACGATAACTCACGTGTTTTGGATAGTCGTGATGGCTTGCTAGAGTTCGCTCTCGACTTGTGAGTCATAGAGATGGCTTGCTGCCAATTTCACATGAGGCTTGCTGGGTCACACATGAGCAGGATCAAGATACTATAATGGGACACGAATTAGGGTTAATTCGTGAGTCACTTTAGTGACACAATTTAAGACATAGTTAAATGTCTTAGGACATGAAGTCTTGTCTTAAATAAAATCTAGATTTGTAATATTTAAATTTGTTAGACAAGTTTAAATATATTAATTCTTAAATAGTTAATTTGATTAATCTATTTACAATTGAATTCTTATTTAAAATATTAGGGAATGATGAATTGACTAAGTCTCCTAAGAGTTAGGGGATTATTGATTTATTAAATTCTCTAATATTGAAGAATAAGATGAGGTGGCGCCTCACTCTTGAGTTTAAGTAATGAAATATGATTTTGTAAATTGGAATTCAAGATTTAAATTTGAATAAAGATATCAGGGTAATATTTTAATTCAATTTGTTAAGGAAATTAATAAGTTGGTTATAACATCCTAAGAGTTAGGATTGTTTTCTTATTTATTAAATTCTCATAAAACAAACAAGAAGGGGGCAAATTCTTGGAGATTCAAATGCAAGATTTGATCTTGCATTTTGAATTTCAAGAATGCATTTTGAATTTTAGGTTAAGATATTAATGTAATATTTTAATTAAGAATTCAAATCCTCTTGACTCATTCCCAACAATGGGAAGTGTGCATTCTAGATTTAGGTTTCAAGATATGATCTTGAAATTTAAATTGAGATTGCCTCTTAATCTTGAATTATAATATTAATGTAATTTTATAATCAAGATTTTGTGATTCCCTAATTTGAGGAATGGGGACTCTTTAAAAGCACAAAGAAGTCGCATATCCCAAGTGGAGAAAACAAAGGGTGAGTTTCGAACTAACCCTAAACTTAGGGTTTAAAAGGCGAATTGTGTGTGAGAGTAGGAAGAGGCGAAAAACCTAGAGGAAGAGTGGCCAAGAAAGTCGTTCTTGGTAGTGTGCTCATCTCTTGAGTTTTGGTGAGGAATTTTGAGAAAAATTCCATACTAGTGCGCCACTTTGATTCTTGGTTTTTTCAAGAAATGTTCTTGAAATTTTGCGCCACTTTGATTCTTGGATTTTTCAAGAAGTGTTCTTGAATTTTCAAGATTTGTAGATTGGTTCCCATAATCTCTTGGAGAAGAGATTGGAGGCTAGCACCTGAGTATCTGCCAAACTGTTCGTGTGGATCACCGGCAGAGGAAGGACACAAGTCTGTGGACTTCTTGGAATTGCAATCTTTCAAGCATCCGTTTGATTTAGGTAAACATCTTATCTCACTGGTATAAACACAATTAGTGGATCCTATGGAGGAGATTATAAAATTTGTAATTTTACCTTTTCCGCTGTCTTTGCTCCATAATCTCCAACAGAGACAAGTAGTCACATTATCACTCCTTTTGGGTTGTAGCATCACTTATTACTGGGCCTAGAAAGCTTCTAGTATAAGGCTCCCACATATCGTGCCAAGCGGTCACGACTAACACGGAGTATGAAAGAAAATGACAAGAGATTGAGAGATAGAGAATTCCTTTTGTTATAAGGAATGTCATGGACCTCCCACTATGTGCGAGTGGGAGTATGTTGGATTTTGTGGGCTAAATATCCGCTCATGTGGGAGTCCAATTGGGTTATGGGATTGACTCATTGGAATGTGGACTATTTTAATTAAGTCCCACATCGGATAGTTAGTGGTTGGGAGCTTTTCCATTCTCCTATAAATAGGAGTGATTCCCCATCATTCAAGTTGCTCAGTCCATGTGTTGGGGGCTCTCATATTGAGAGAACCCACATAGTTATATGTTCTTCTCTCTCTTAGAATTGTTCTTTCGCGACTAGTCGTGGAAACATGGCTCTACCTCTAGTAGGCAAAGTCTCACCGTTTGGTGGAGTTCGTGACGAGGAGATCAAGGTTTGGAGATCAATCTTGGTGGAGCAGAGACACTAGCAAGATCTAGAACATTAGCGATGACGTCCAGGTTAGTAAGTTCCGCAATATGTTTCATGCTTTCTTGGATTTATAGTTATGATTCGGGTTTCGGTTCTTGAGTCGAGTCTTGGGATCCGAAATCCTTCACTAGGTAAAAGACAATAAGAGTATAAGGACTTTGAAATTCCTTACACACAAGAAGAAAATTCAAAGTAGAAACGTACATGTAATTTTCATACAGTTGGATTGCATTTCGGCCTCCATCTCCTACCATTGCCTCTTTAATTGGAAATAAGAAATCTTGTAAAAAAACCACACCTCAATATGGTTTTTCCTTCTCCTAGGTATATCTTTATTATTTCTTTAGTTTATCATGATAGATAAAGGAGGAGCTTATGTTTTAGAAGTTATAATAATTTAAGAATTCACAGTATTCATTATCTATTATTTTTTCCCTCTTTTCTCTTTAAATAAATACAATGTTATTGTGTTAATTCTCAAAAATTTAATTCACTTTTTGTAATATTTTTATCTACTTTTGTTTTTTTATAATTACATTGTAACTTTAAATTCATATTATTTGAATTTTGTCGTTCAACATTTTTATTTAAAATAAAAGGATCCCATTAAATTACATAACAATTATTGAACATGTTATTATTTGTGAATTTATTGTTGTTCATTTTCCAAATTAATAATATTATTTAAGAATTTTACACATATACACATTAGTATATTTATATGAACTTATCATCTTCTATATACACATATACTGATATACACATATACACATTTTTCATTTTCCAAATTAATAATATTATTTAATTTTGGAATTATATCTATATGAACTTATCATCTCTAAAGATGCTTTTAAAGAAAAAGACAAAGATTAACGTCTCCTTAATTATCATCGTGTGCAACATCTCCTTGCATCATCTGCATTTTTTTAAAATTTATACAACAATAAATTATAGTTTAGTTTGATTCTTATAATAATAATATGAAATTAAATTTAAATATTTAAATTATCATAATACAATTTTAATTATTTATAATAATAATAATAATAAATATTTTTTTAATTTTTATGTAAGTCTAAATCTTAATAGTTAAATTTTTTTAATTTCATTATTTATAGTTATTTCTTATAAATTATTTGAGATATTGGCTGAAAATATTTTTATGACATATTGTTTTAAAACTATTTCTTTTGGTGGAAAATGTTTATCATTAAACATCTCATACTTTTTCAACTTTATCATTTCCGGTTTATTGTGTATTTAGAAATCCAAAACATTTAAAAAATAATTTTTTTTAAAGCTTTGAAAAACATATCTAAAAAAAATGTTAAAACTTAAAAGAATGAGTTAAAAAAAATTATTTCTCACTTTTATGATAGGCATATTAGTCAAAATCTATATTTTCCTCAGATTATTTTCGTAAAATTTTCTAACTATTTTAAAATACAATAAAATTAAGAGTAAACTAACATTTTGATCCTTGAAAGATCACAAAGTTGACAACTTGGTCCCTAAAAGATTGAAATGTATAATTTAGTCCTTGATTGAAATTCCAAAATAGTATATTAATTAGTCCTTTTTATGGACTAAAAAGTATATCATTTTAATTTTTCAGAGATTAAAACACATTTTGTTTTGATCTTGCAGTGACTAAATGCGTCTTTTAATTTTTCAAAGACCGAGTTGTCAACTTGATGATCTTTCAATGACTAAATTATTAATTTACTCTAAAATTATTTATTTCTATTTTATATCATTATAAATTTTTAATAATATAATACTTTACATATATATTTGCAACGGGTACGCAAAGTCCTAGTAATCAATATTACATTAACATTTGAATGTACTTATCTTTTGTAATAATACAATAACTAAACATTTCCAATGAAATGGAAAACTAATATGGCTTAAGGTCATCTACTTAATCAAATGAAATCGCAATTACATATGACTTTGTAATTTCTACTTAATCATATGAAAACTTAGTTATATGTAGCTTCATGTCATACAAAACATTTCCAAATTTTAAGATTACTAACACAATAATAAACTTAAAATATATTATGTTAAAGAGAAACTATTTGACATAAAAATTTTAAGTTAGCATAAAAATTTCTTACCTTTAATGACTATGACAAAAAAATTTGAAAAGATAATTAACTTGTTTCCTTAATTATCCAAAACTGAAATTAGAAGAAATTTGTGTTTAATTACTAAAAACTCAATTTGATAGAGACTCGTATAAATATGCCAAAAGCTTAAATTAATAGAGAAATTTGTATTGATAACGTGTTGCAAAATATATAAAATAAGAATATTTAAAGTAGAGAAATGTAAAATGATAGAGTGATTCTTTTTTACTCAATTCTCATAATTATTTTATATCAACTACTAAAATCTCTATTTATTGGCTAATGAATGTATATAATAGGGATGTATCTAACTTAAAGAAGGATAACCTTATATTAATATAGCTAAAGATCATACACACAATTATCAACATAACTCAAACTTCTATATAAAAAATATATATATATAAATAATCAATTTTGGATATTTACAAATAATAATATTTATGACACAATTGAGTTTATTGGTGGTGTATTTTTAAAAAATCAATTTGTATACTTATTTTTATCTTATTATAAATCCTTTCAATAAAATAAGAATTTGAAATGTTATTATTTCTTCTACCGAAAAGAAATAGTATTATTTCTTTGTAAACTTTTTTATTCAAATAAAGGTTTGTCTTTATCTAAATTATAAGAGCAAACCCCTTTTTGGTCCCTCAATTGTTACTGAGTCGAGGAATCGGTCCCTCAATTGTGGGAAACTACAACTCAGTCCCTCAATTGTACAATCTCGTTTACGTTTTGGTCCCTCACGTCTGGTCCGTTAGTGATAGAGGTGTTAAGTGATGACGTGTCACCGTTATCTGCTTAGGTGGCCGTTAAATGCTTAGTTGAGGGACCAAATCCTCGACTTAGTAACAATTGAGGGACCAAAAAGGGGGTTTGCTCAAATTAGTATCCAACTCATTTCCACTTGACACCTCATTAAAACTACTCTATTGCAATTTGGTCCCAAAACCCCTAAATCCCCTAAAACTTTTTTTTAATCCTCTTATTCATCTTTTTCATCTTCTTCATTCATTTTAGTCCCAAATGCTAAAAATAAAATTGTAAAGTATCCCAAAACCCTTCCAAACATTCCAATTTATTCCTTAAATGTATTAAAAACCCTAAAACTTAAGCCCCAAACTCTAAACCCTGAACCCTAAAATCCTAAACTCTAAACCCTAAATTCCTAAAATTGTAAAGTGTCCCAAAACTCTTCCAAACATTCCAATTTAGTCCTTAAAAGTATTAAGAACCCTAAAATCCTAAAACCCTAAACTCTAAAACCCTAAACCCTAAAATCTAAAACCCTAAACCCTAAATCATAAACCCCTAAAAAAACTACTCTCTTGCAATTTGGTCCCTAAATTCTACTTTCCTCTTCATCTTTCATCATCTTCATCTTCTCATCCACTCCAAACCCCAAACCACAAAACCCTAAAACTACACAACCAGAAATCACCAAAGAATACACAAGTTTCATCAATTCATCAATTCTTGATTAAAAAAAATTAGTTTATCATCAGTTCATATCATCATCATCATCATTCATCAGTTCATCATCCAAAAATTAAAAAAAAAAATCAGTTCATCATCAGTTCATATCATCTTCATCATCATCATCATTCATCAGCCGAAAAGCTCTCGTGGCAGCGAAGGAAGGAATCGAGAAGCTTAGAGACTCATGAGAGAGAAAGCAAGTCGCGACAAAGTGAACATGTGGCGTCGTTGAGCTTTCCATGGCGTGAACCTGATGGTCGCGACAGAGACTCAAAAGCGAACGACCGAAATGGGTTGAAGAATCGAGCGAGAGAATGTTTAAGGATTTGAAGAATCGAGCCATTTTGATGTTTGAGGATTTGGTTGAAGCAGTAGGATCGGCGGTGAGGAATGAAAGACGAGAGAGCAATGAGGATGAAGATGAAGATGAAGAAATTAGGGTTCAGGGACTAAAATGTTTTTTTTAATTATGATTTAATAAATTGAGAATAATGGGATAAAATGAATGAACTAAAAGTAGATTTTTTTTTTAGGGTTTAGGGTTTTAGGGGTTTTAATACATTTAAGGACTAAATTGGAATGTTTGGAAAGGTTTTGGGATACTTTACAATTTTATTTTTAGGATTTGGGACTAAAATGAATGAAAAAGATGAAAAAGAGGATTAAAAAAAGTTTTAGGGGATTTAGGGGTTTTGGGACCAAATTGCAAGAGAGTAGTTTGAATGAGGTGTCAAGTGGAAATGAGTTGGATATTAATTTGAGCAAACCCCCTTTTTGGTCCCTCAATTGTTAATGAGTCGAGGATTTGGTCCCTCAACTAAGCATTTAACGGCCACCTAAGCAGATAACGGTGACACGTCATCACTTAACACCTCTATCACTAACGGACCAGACGTGAGGGACCATAACGTAAACGGGATTGTACAATTGAGGGACTGAGTTGTAGTTTCCCACAATTGAGCGACCGATTCCTCGACTCAGTAACAATTGAGGGACCAAAAAGGGGGTTTGCTCAAATTATAAAACAAAATGTTGATAATTTCTCTATGCTTGTACAAAATATAAAAATCTATCAGCCCAAGTAAGGATGAAAGTTCAAAATCTGAACTTGAAGCTTGAGACTTGAGAGCCACATTCACGGTGAAATTACTGGTTTTAAATTTGCTAAGTCACATTCATAATACTTGTTTCCTTGTGGGGTCCTCTAATTCCTTTTGTGCTCCGTAAATGACAGCCTAATCGAAACAGCCTGGAAAAGGTTGTTTGCAACTGCACATCACCTCCGCTAAAATCTTCTTCTGCTTCATGGCATTCACATTCATACTAATCTTTCTCAACTCCTTTTCGTTTCACTCCTCTTCACTCGCTCCCAGATTACTCACATTTTGCCTCTTCCAATAAAGGTAACAACAACTAACTTCATCCGCGTGACTCCATTTTTATTCTTCCTTTTTTGTCATTTTTCACTCTACATTACTCCTCGAAGCTCTAGCAGATTAGATTTATCACACTGCAGCTCAGCAAGAGCTTGTGTTCCTTCTTGTACACATGTTTGCTTTCGGGCATTCAATATAATTATAGATCCGGGTTTGTTTCCTGTTTTGCAGCGTTTTGCTGATTCTAGGTGATTTGGGGTCGCTTGGGATCTCGATTTCTGAGTTTTTTTTCCCTCACTATGTACAATAATTTTGAAGGGATGGTGGAGATGAAAATTTTGAAGTGGGTACCCTTTGTTTTGGTTGTATTTTTGCTTTTAATTGATGTGTCATCTTCCTCATTCACCCCTCCCGATAATTATTTGATTGCTTGTGGTTCTCCCCAAAACATCACATACCAAGGTCGCTCATTTGTTCCTGATTCACAGCATTCTTCGTTAGTTCTAAAATCTGGGAATTCTGTAGTTGCCAGTTCAAATTCTAGTGACCCATCTCCAATATACCAATCAGCTCGGATTTTTACCTCTAAATCTTCTTATAAATTCAAAATGGAGCAAGAAGGTCGGCATTGGGTTCGACTCTATTTCTTCCCTATTCCAAATTCTGGCCATAATTTGACTTCTGCTCCTTTAACAGTGGTAACAGATGAGTTTGTTCTCTTAAGTAATTTCACTTTTAGGAACTACAATGGTTCTTATATGTTCAAAGAGTATGCAATCAATGTTACCTCTGATACCTTAACTCTCACTTTCATCCCATCAAATGGTTCAGTGGCTTTCGTCAACGCAATTGAAGTTGTTTCAATGCCGAATGATTTGTTTGTTGATCAGGCATTTGGTCTAGACCCGCCATCCCCATTCAATGGCCTCTCTGAACTTGCTTTTGAAACTGTTTATCGGTTAAACGTGGGTGGTCCTTTGCTCACTGCTCAAAATGACACACTTGGAAGGACATGGGTGAATGATTTCAGGTACCTTCATGTGAATAGCTCTGTCCTTAATGTATCAGTCAGCCCGGCAAGCATCAAGTATCCACAGGCTGTTACTCCTGAGACAGCGCCTAATTGGGTTTATGCTACTGCTGAAGTGATGGGAGATGTAAATGTTGCAAACACAAATTTCAACATTACCTGGGTTTTCCCTGTAGATCCAAGCTTTTTGTATTTTGTTCGGGTGCATTTATGTGATATCATGAGCCAATCTCTGAACACTTTAGTGTTCAATCTGTACATAAATTCTGACTTAGCACTTGGAAGTTTTGACCTCTCATCCTTAACCAATGACTTGGCTGTGCCTTACTATAGGGACTTTGTTTCCAAAGCCTCCGCAGAGTCAAACACTTTGACTGTAAGTGTTGGTCCAGATAATATGGCAGACATCCGGAATGCCACTATGAATGGCTTGGAGATAATGAAAATCAGCAATGACTTGAAAAGCTTTGATGGGCTTGCTTCAGTGGAGAGTCTCCTTCCCGGTTCAGCTTCAAAGGTGAAAAAGATAGGAATAATTGCTGGTTCCGTTGTTGGGGCTATAGTTGTACTAGCATTGCTTGGATTATGTTCAATCTATTTGGTTGGACGCAAGTCAAAGTCTACTCAGCAAGGGCATTCATGGCTGCCTTTACCCTTATATGGAAACTCACAGACCATGACAAAAATGTCAACAACTTCGCAGAAGAGTGCAACGGCAAGCTGTATTTCTTTAGCTTCGTCAAATCTAGGGCGGTTCTTCAACTTTCAAGAAATCCTAGACGCAACCAACAAATTTGATGAGAAGTTGCTTCTTGGTGTTGGCGGTTTTGGCAGGGTTTACAAGGGAACTCTAGAAGATGGGACAAATGTTGCTGTTAAAAGGGGAAACCCCAGATCTGAACAGGGTCTTGCTGAATTCCGAACTGAAATTGAAATGTTATCCAAGCTCCGCCATCGTCATCTCGTGTCCCTAATTGGCTACTGTGATGAGAGGTCTGAAATGATCCTTGTCTACGAGTACATGGCTAATGGACCATTGAGGAGCCATTTGTATGGAACAGACCTGCCACCTCTGTCATGGAAGCAGAGGCTTGAAATTTGCATTGGAGCAGCAAGAGGCCTCCACTATCTTCACACGGGCGCGGCTCAAAGTATAATTCACCGAGATGTGAAGACTACAAACATCCTCTTGGATGAAAACTTTGTTGCCAAAGTTGCTGATTTTGGCCTCTCAAAAACTGGTCCTTCTCTTGATCAGACACATGTGAGCACTGCAGTTAAGGGAAGTTTCGGTTATCTCGATCCGGAATACTTTAGGAGGCAGCAACTCACCGAGAAATCTGATGTTTATTCATTTGGGGTAGTTCTAATGGAGGTGTTATGCACAAGACCAGCTCTGAATCCTGTGCTTCCAAGGGAGCAGGTCAATATAGCCGAATGGGCAATGACATGGCAGAAAAAGGGAATGCTTGATCAAATCATGGATCAGAATCTGGTGGGGAAGGTGAATGCTGCTTCTATGAAGAAGTTCGGGGAGACAGCGGAGAAGTGCTTGGCCGAGCATGGTGTCGATAGGCCATCCATGGGAGACGTGTTGTGGAATCTTGAGTATGCTCTGCAGCTTCAAGAGACCTCGTCAGCTCTCATGGAACCTGATGATAACAGCACAAATCACATAACTGGAATTCAGCTTGCTCCACTAGAGCCTTTTGATAACAGTGTCAGTATGATTGATGCGGGCATTGCTGGTACAGATGATGACGTCGAAGATGCTGCCACAAGTGCGGTGTTCTCACAAATAGTAAATCCTCGTGGAAGGTGATTTCTTCTGCATTCAAGATTTCTTGGTAGACTCAGTGTATATAACACCAGATCAATGGGAGTTTTGCATTCATTGAGTTTTCTAGCCTATCTGTGTCATTGGCTTAGCGATCAAGAACTGGTCTATCTTAGAATTTTTCCACGTGCATCCACGATTTCTGCTTCAGGCTGGTGAGCACAGAGGCTGTTTAGGCCATCAATAATCTGTTACTGTGAGATCCTTTAGTTTTTTTAGCTCACATGAAATTTACTCTGTTAATATAGTTGAGTGATGGGTGCCAATTAGCCCTTTAGAAATTGAATGTCAGGTACCGCTTAGATTATGTTGTTCAATATATAAGTCAAACTAGAAATTCAGCTTTCCCTATTTTTCTTATACCTTAAAAATTTCTATTCAGAAAATGGATACAGAAACTGAGACTGCTGCTGATGTTTGTCGACTAGGTTATGTTATTTCATATGGCTCTTTTGCTTATACCACCAAGAAGCTGTTCTACTCTGCATATCTAAGCTGATGGGTAACAAAAAAAAAAACTATCTGTTCAGTATTTCATAATATAAATTAGAATCTGTTCTAAAGATACAAGGAGAACATAGATGGTAGGATGTCATTGTTTTAAATCATCAAATGAATATGAAGTACATAATTCTCATGCCACCAGGTTTTGGCTTTTTGGGATCCATTATTCTTGGTTTGTGAATTTTCTTACTGCAGTTGCTACCTTCATATATTTTCAAATTAGATGCCTTCTGGATATGACAGAAGACCCAAAATGCACATGCTCATTAAAAGCCATGGCAGAATTCCCAGACCTTTACTTCCTCGTAGTCTTTTTGTTTTTGGGCTAAAGCAAATGAGATGCTGTAGCAAAGAAAAGAACAAAAAGAGAAAGTCAATTTTTTTTTTTCTTTTGGGAGGTTTTTATTGTTAGTTTTACTTCCATTAGGAATCTCACTTCTTTGATGCAAAACTTTCTCCCCAAAATTCTGTTTCTGCAGCTTCCGGGTGCTTATATAGTTATGGATCTACAGTAACACTGAATCATCTCTAACTTTTTTAATTATATTTCAGAAAATCAGTACTTCCCAAGCATTATTTAATGAGTTGAACATTTTCACTACTTGTTTGGGATCTAAAAAAGGAACTTAATGCTTTGGATTTATTTATTTATTTTTTTTGTGAAGTATCAATTTGATAGCTAAAAGGCCACGTCTTATGAGTACGACACTTACTTTTCATGAGATTGTACTATTTTGATTTGTGTGGATCGTAGCACATTGAATGAAGGAAACAATTATTTTTGAAAAAAAATAAGAACAAAATTGAAATAGTGCTAATTGGACACTTGGAATATGGGGGATTAACTAGAAGTCACTCTTCTTTTCATTCTTTTTCATGTTATATCACAAATGAGAATGAGTTTTGATCTTCTAAATTATGACGATAATGAATTTTCGTTAAAAAAAAAAGAGATTTTTTTTGCAAAATAATAAAATGCATGTCCAAGTTTTAACATAATTTAGAATACAAAGTCCAAGTGTGACAACATGCAATATCAAAGATCACAAGTGCTGCCAACTTTCTAACAGTATAAACGTTGTCTTTATTACATGAAAAAGTCCACAATCCTTTAGTGTCCCTACCATATAAATGAGTTTGTTTATACAAGAAGAAAACGAAGTGCCCTCCCTTTTGCCTGTTGAGAAGAACCAAATAATTAGTTAGACTAATATTTTAATTATCTAGAGCGAGCTCATTAATTTGTGCAACAAATGACGTGTATACATGCATACATAGTCGATCAATATTCTTCATGAACGTAAGACTTTCTATTTATTTTTAGAGAAAAGTAATATTGGTGTCCCAAATTATAAGAGTAATCTTAGGTGTATTTTTAAATTTATTTTATTTCAATTATATCTCAAAACTTTTATATTTAACTCAATTATATTCCAATATCCAATAGCATCAAAATTGTTAATGAGTCGACTCATAACGCAAAAGGTCGTGGGTTCAATTCCCACTGCCGATGTGAGGGCCTTGTTGGTAGGCGATCTGTAAGTACCTCTTTAAGCGCTCACAGAGCCTGGAGGCCTGCCCTGGCCTTGGTGAGCCCAAATGATGACGTAGCTATGAACACCTCATTTTGTTGAGATATTTTTATAATTATTTTAATCTTGAAACATTTCTTTTGATTAGCACCACAAGGAGAGGCCATAACGCAGGTTCAATGACGGCTTGCGCCACCGTCTATCTTTAATTGGTCCATTTTTAATTTTTGAATGTGTCATTGAGCACAACCATGACACACGCACAATAATTTGTCTATAAATAGAGGTTCAATTTCTAATTTCAAACACACATTCTTCTCTCTGAGAAAACTTTTATTTTTCTGATAACCCTCATTTTAAGAATAAGTGTTATTCCCTTATAATTTTAATTTTCTTTTAAAAATTCTCTTTAATTTCTTTTCACCTTCTTTCTTTTTCAAAAATTTCTTCCTTCTACTTTTTTTTTTTTCCAAAATTTCAACCTCTCTTTTTCATTAACTTTTCTTTTTAATTGAGATTCTTCCTAAGGATCTTCTAATTTCTTTTTCTTTAAGGGTTTTAATCTTTTTCATATTCTTGCATATTTTGAATGTTCATTTTGGGTAGGTCTCATCTTTTATGTTAAAGATTCATTCTTTTAGATTAATAATATAGTCTTTAGGCTCAAAAATTAATCTCTACGTTAAGGATTCATTCTTCATGTTAAAGATTTAGTTCAAAACCTTTATAATTGATCTGACCAAATCATATAATACATTTTGGTCATCTCTTTAAGGCTTTTATTAAGTTAAATTGCATATTTGATAATTTGACCATGTTATGTAACAAATGTGGCACTAATGCGGTGCAATGATTTAATGATCAAATGTAGCAATTTGCAATGCTTTCTCCAGATCATATGACTTAGTGATTTTATGATATGAATTCGAAGTGTTGCATGATTCATTGCTAGTGGTTTTAGGCCAAGCGTCATAATAAAAAACAAAAATGAAGGGGAAGACCAAAACAAAGAAGAGATGCGTTTTGCGAGAAAATGGTTTGGCCCCGGGACTCCAACCTTGATTAGTGCCTATAAATAGATTTTGTCGATTATAGTGTCAAGCATCCATTTCACAAACCTGTTTGAGCACTTTGCTTCACGGATTTTTCTTCTTGTATTCTTTCTCTTCCATCGTCCTCTGGGGAAATCAAATCTAGGTTTAAATTATTTTTTCTCCATGATTGGCTCAACCTTCCATCGTTAATGAGAAAATGATGAAAGCCCAAGCCCACATGTATTCACTTAAGGTGTGATTGGATAATGACATTATTACTATAATTTTGATTGCTTACATTTAAAATACCTTGTTTGGATAACAACTTGAAATTTGAATTACCATCATTAAAATTCAACTTTCTAGTTATATTTTGATCCTCAAGTAATTTTTTTTTTTCTGTTTTAATCCTCAAACTATAGGGTCAGTTTAATTTTGGACTCGAAGAACTCAATTTGGTTCGGCGTAATCGGACTAAGTCTAGTCCGTCTAGTTGGGTCAAATTTTTCGAGCCAGATTGTACCGAGTCAAATTTTTCATGTCGAAAAATTTGACTCGGTCCAGCTCGGTCCGCCTCGCCCTAAAAATTTGGTTCGGTCTGGCCCGGCCTGAATAATTGGTGTCAAATTGTCGTCTTAAAGTCGCTCGTGGAGAGAAAGAAAATCGAGAGCGAAAAGTCTGTGGAAGAATTTTATAAATTCCACATCTTGAGGTGGAACTATAAATTCAACTAAAGAATACCATATCAAATTCTCAGGAAAATTAAATTACCAATATTCTTGTATCCAAATAATGCATTTGGTTTGATGGTAATTGAAATCTTTCCAAACAATACTTTCCCTCCAATCAATTCCATCTCAAATTCCCAAGAAAAATTGGGCTCGGGCTGGCCCGACTCCAAAAATTCCGCTCAACCCAACCCGATCTAAAAATTTCGACTTAGTTTGGTCCGGCTCTAAAAAAGCGATTCGATCAGGTCCGACACAAAAAATTCGACTCGAAAATTTTGACCCAGTCCAGCTCAACCCGAAAAATTCAATTCGATCCGGCTCAGCACGAAAACTTTTACTCGGTCTAGGCTAGGCCAAACCAGAAAATGAAATTGACCCCATAATTTGAGGATTAAAACAAAAAAATAATTGATTGAGTATCAAAATATAATTTGAAATTGAAGTTAAAAAATATATATATAACTAGAAATTTGAATTTAAACGATGATAATTTAAATTTCTAATTGTTATCCAAACAAGGTATTTTAAATGTAAGGAAATGAAACTAATGTAATTGAAATCCTAAGTATTTGATATGCCATTATCCAAACGCACCCTAAGGAGTTTTTGTTATGTTCTTTCTACTCTTTATCATTTTGAATGTGGTTTTGTTCTTTAAGTTAAATTGTTCTGACTTAAGTCGATGGATTGTTCTTCATCTTTAACATTCACTTCTTTGATTGTAATTGTTTTGGATCCGGTTAGATCATAATTAATTACCATTAAATTAAGTGTTTCATCTTTATAGTTAGTTTTAATTGTGAGTTACTTATTTCTCATTACTTTTGTTACAATTGCTTTAAACGAGGTTATTATATTGTGGTTATAACCTATTATTGGGGAAGGTACTTTATAATTATAATTAATAACATAAATGTTGGTGGTTTCTAGACTACTTTGGCTTATAGTTGTTTACATAATAATAATTTCAAGCGAAGAAGGCTAGAGTTACGATTCTTCCAAAGGGCATTATTATGTGGAACCCCAATGTTATAAAGAGCTTAAATCCCGAACGCACAATATAGAGAGAACAAATTAAAGGAATAGAATCTTCATCCTATTGAACCCCAAAAGACAAATGCAATTAGAAATCCAAATAATCGGTTGATTGAAATCAAGAATGAATTTTTCAAAAGTTATTACCTTAATAACAATTAATTCTTGATGTAATAGAAGAAAACAAACTATCATCTCCTATGGATTCTTCTCTCAACCAAGGAAAAGAAGAAATAAGCACAAAATCTATAGAAAACATCCCAAAACTCAATTACCTGAAGGTGTTAAGCATATGTGCTGTAAATGGGTATTTGTATGAGAAATGCGAAAAATGAAATTGTGAGATTTACAACTAGTCCTTGCACATTTACAACTAGGTCATCTCCATGAATAGAAACTCCTAACATGGCCATTTTTAAATACAGCAAATCTTCATTCCTTCCTTAATTATAATCTTTCCCCTTTTGTATTAAGAATTGGTCCCTTCTATTGCAACCAAGTCCTTTCTTGAATATAAAGTTTTCTATTTTCACCTAAAACACTCAAACCCCACAACTCATCTCTAATAACATTACTTTCTCAAAGTTCCCAGAATAATTGAACATATTTTACATTTTAACCCTATTAAAAATGAGGCCGAGATATTAAATTGATCATATAAACAAGTGGCCCACCTTTGGAACACAATTTGACCTTATTTAGGGATGGCAATTTGGGTGGGTATCTAGGATACCCGTCCGAATCCACCCGTAAAAAATATCCGATATCCGTCGGATACCAGATATCGGATAGAGTACGGATAGTAAAAAATAAAAAATTAATTATCTAGTATCCGTCCGAAATGAACGGATAGTTAGGGTACCTGGTATCT
>QANZ01056000.1:13340-43702 GCA_003254925.1 Chamaecrista fasciculata | reverse complement strand
CAATCAAATGAGAATATCAAAGCATCAGTATTAAATTTTTTCGACAAGGCAAGAGAAATAATCAAAGAATTATGGCTATTGGTGGAAGATTGGTGGGAAGAAAAAATTTAGATTGGCATTGAGATAGTCAATGAAACAATTTGAAAACTCAACTACAAAGAGAAANGTGAAATTAATTCAAGATAACAATTACCAAGGAAAAAACGTGGGGAAGTGGTTGAAATATGGGCAGAAATGAATGTGTCACCAATTCCGAAATGAAGTTGGTCACAAATGGAAAAAAATTGACCACGATAGGGGAGAGAAAGTGGTTGAAGAGTTAAATGTTCAGCAAAAACAAAAAAAAAACTATCTGGAATAGGGAGAGAGATTGGTTGAACTTTGAGTGGAAAATAAGTTGAAAACATTAATTGAGCAATATACTGACCAAAAAAAAAATTTGATGGCAAAGCAAAAAAAAAATGGCCTCAATAGGGAGAGAGAAAGTGGAATGAGTAGACAAAAATGAATTCTATTGGTTGGAAGATTAGACTGAGTGATATCTATTGGTTGAAGATTATAGTGGATATTAGTGGAAATCATTAATTGTGCAAATGAGTGACCAAAAAAAAATTTAGAGGACAGATGACAGCCTCTGCTTGAAAGTTGTTCTGCTTTATATAGATATATAGATTAACACAACCACTTGTCCAATCTTCATATTTTCTGATTAAAATTTTTCTTTCTAATTTTCATCTTTATCTTCATTATTATCTCCATCGATGGCCAAAACAAAAAACGAAGATTCTTGAACTCTGACTAAAACCACCCATCTGATTAAAACTTGGCCATCATCGGAAAACACTCTAATCACCAAGCCTACCAAAATCACCTGCTCATATGAAAGATTTGTCACAGAAATCACCACAAAAAATAAAAATTCCAAGGAGAAATTGACCTTAATCAAGTCGGTGCGTAATTTAAACCGAACTAGAAAACCCCTTTCCTCTTAATTCATTATAATTTTATTGCCTACATACTGAGGATGCTGTTCTGAGTCTGAGCCAATTCGATCTGTTTTTGAAAGAGTTTTCAGTCTCCGTTGTGAAACATCGTGATGTATGTGGTTTGGAGTTTTGGTGTTTTAGGTTTTGGGGTTTGGGGTTTGAAGTTTGTGGTTTGGAGTTTTGGTGTTTTAGGTTTTGGGGTTTAGGGTTTTTAATATTTTTAAGGATTAAATTAGAATGTTTGGAAGAGTTTTAGGACACTTAATAATTTTATTTTGAGGATTTGAGACTAAAATGAATGAAGATGATGAAAAGAGGGGAATTGAGAATAATGAGATAAGAATGGTGAGGGACTTAATTGCTCAAATTAGATTTTCTAAGGTTTAGGGTTTTAGGGTTTAGAATTTTAGAGTTTAGGGTATAGAGTTTATAGTTTTAAGATTTAGAGTTTAGGTTTTAGGGTTTTTGATACTTTTAAGGATTAAATTGAAATGTTTGGAAGAGTTTTGGGATACTTTACAATTTTATTTTTTAGGATTTGGGACTAAAATGAATGAAGATGATGAAAAATGTAAATCCAGGGACTGATTTGCTAGTTTACTCAATTTTTATGTTCAAAAATGTAAATCCAGTCATCATGCCACAGGGAAAAAAAAATAGGAATGTCCAGTCATCATGCCACATATTCAAGTCAGACCAGAAAAATGACACATAATTAAAAAAAATTGCCACATGAGCATTGAGTCAAAATTGGGGGCATAATTGAAACGTTAGTATCACATTGAGGGCACGCCTGAATAAAATAAAACGTTAGGGGCATAACTGAAAATCACTGCAAAAGTTAGGGTCAAGAAAGGATGTTTTGCCATATCAATAATTTTATTTCATTAATACCACGATTAATGGGGCATATAATATAATATTCATATTTCTATCGAGCTATAAAGCAGGAGTATTTCAAAAATAGTGTCATACCTGTACCTGTATTCTATGAATACTCTTGGNATCTAATCGAAGTATCTGCAGCTAAGGAGCTTATTGGTAAATTTTTTGGTTTCTAACTTCAATGGTTATGTAAATCGAAATGCAAATTTTAAATAAACAAATGTAAAAGTATAAGCATGAAATTTTACATTGTACAGTGGACAGGTGGGAAATTTGAGGTCATAGTTCATTTCGATTTTAACATTAACCATAACCAGCTTCAGAAGAATCAATAATCACCGTTTCCTTCACACATTGCCGAAACTCGTGATGGCTCTCTCTTCTTCCTTCGCTTCTTCTTCTCGCCTTCCCTTGGCTTTCTCTGAAAACCCTAAAGCGGTTAAGGATCGGACTGAGGAGGACTATAATAAGCTCGAGGGTTTGAAGCTAGCTCTGGTGGACACCGTTTATGGGACTGATTTTGGGTTTCGAGCTGGATCGGAGGTGAGGGCTGGGAATGGGAATGGAAGAGATGAGTTGCATAGAGGGAGTGTGGATAATGGAGACGGAGCTGCCGGAAGGGAAAGCGAGGAGGTTAAATCGGCGGATCCGAAGCATGGAGTTCTTCCATGAATCTGGATTGTGGTTAGACATTGCAATGGTGGATTTGGGATTTGTTGATGGATGATTACAGTGATTGATCGGAATGAAGAAGAAGAAGAAGGAGAAGCGTGGTTTTGGATCGGTTTCGATTGAGGGGTGTGTGCTAAAATTTAGTCGGGGGTTTTTGACATTGTAATGGTGGATTTGGGATTTGCTGATTATTACAGTGATTGATTCAGAACGAAGAAGGAGAAGAAGAAGAAGAAGAACGGTGGTTTTGGATCAGCTTCGACAACTAGCTTGCTTGCTCGCTGCGATTGAGGCGTGTGTGTTAAAATCAAATGTAGTTGAATGAAATTTGGGGGTTTTGATTTGTTTGTAGTGTACTTAGAATGAAATTTGTGGGGTCTGAAGAAATTTGTGGGGCTTATTTTGGAAAAATTTGGGGATTTTGATTTGTTTGTAGTGTACTTGAATGAAATAGGGGGGATTTTTTTGATAAATCATAGATGCTCATTTGTCTTTTGAGTATCTAAGGACTATTTTGATAAAGATCATAAACTTTTGGAATTAAAGTGTAATTAAATCAGGACCTATTCAAAAGAAATCTTATGAAAAGGAGAAAAATCTATAATATTAGAATTCTAAAGACCCTTTTATAATTAATTCTTTATGTTTTGATCCTTTTTAGTAAAGGGAAAGGACTTAAACGCATAAGAGAAGACTTTTTGGGAGATTTTTGACATTTTAACTAACATTTGCCGTTAAATACTAACAGAAAAAAACCTCAGGGTACCAAATCGCTAACGGAGCAAACCACGGGGTACCACAATGCAAAAATTTTTCTTTCAGGGTACCAAAGGGGAACCGCCCCTAACCACAGGGTACCAAATTGCAATTTACCCTAAAAAAAATAGGGTAAATTGCAATTTGGTACCCTGTGGTTAGGGGCGGTTCCCCTTTGGTACCCTGAAAGAAAAATTTTTGCATTGTGGTACCCCGTGGTTTGCTCCGTTAGCGATTTGGTACCCTGAGGTTTTTTTCTGTTAGTATTTAACGGCAAATGTTAGTTAAAATGTCAAAAATCTCCCAAAAAGTCTTCTCTTATGCGTTTAAGTCCTTTCCCTTTACTAAAAAGGATCAAAACATAAAGAAGTAATTATAAAAGGGTCTTTAGAATTCTAATATTATAGATTTTTCTCCTTTTCATAAGATTTCTTTTGAATAGGTCCTGATTTAATTACACTTTAATCCCAAAAGTTTATGATATTTATCAAAATAGTCTTTAGAACCTCAAAAGACAAATGAACATCATTGATTTATCAAAAAAATCCCCATATTCAACTACCAGAAACTGAAATTTCCATTCAAGTACACTACAAACAAATCAAAACCCCCAAATTTTTCCAAAATCAAGTCCCACAAATTTCTCCAGACCTCACAAATTTCATTCAAGTACACTACAAATAAGTCAAAACCCCCCAAATTTTTCCAAAATCAAGCCCCACAAATTTCTTCAGACCCACAAATTTCATTAAAATACACTAAAATCAAATCAAAACCAAGATTTCTTATTTATTATTGTTAGCATCATTTACTCATCTTTAAATTCATATTCTCCATCCATCTAATCGAAGTATCAGCAGCTAAGGAGCTTATTGGTAAATTTTTTGGTTTCTAACTTCAATGGTTATGTAAATCGAAATGCAAATTTTAAATAAACAAATGTAAAAGTATAAGCATGAAATTTTACATTGTACGGTGGACAGGTGGGAAATTTGAGGTCATAGTTCATTTCGATTTTAACATTAACCATAACCAGCTTCAGAAGAATCAAGAATCACCGTTTCCTTCACACATTGCCGAAACTCGTGATCGGACTGAGGAGGACTATAATAAACTCGAGGGTTTGAAGCTAGCTCTGGTGGACACCGTTTATGGGACTGATTTTGGGTTTCGAGCTGGATCGGAGGTGAGGGCTGGGAATGGGAAAGGAAGAGATGAGTTGCATAGAAGGAGTGTGGATAATGGAGACGGAGCTGCCGAAAGGGAAAGCGATGAGGTTAAATCGGCGGATCCGAAGTAGTTACGGCTTGGTGGGCCGGGAAGCATGGAGTTCTTCCATGAATCTGGATTGTGGTTAGACATTGCAATGGTGGATTTGGGATTTGTTGATTGATGATTACAGTGATTGATCGGAATGAAGAAGAAGAAGAAGAAGAAGAAGGAGAAGCGTGGTTTTGGATCGGTTTCGATTGAGGGGTGTGTGCTAAAATCTAGTCGGGGGTTTTTGACATTGTAATGGTGGATTTGGGATTTGCTGATTATTACAGTGATTGATTCAGAACGAAGAAGGAGAAGAAGAAGAACGGTGGTTTTGGATCGGCTTCGACAACTAGCTTGCTTGCTCGCTGCGATTGAGGCGTGTGTGTTAAAATCAAATGTAGTTGAATGAAATTTGGGGGTTTTGATTTGTTTGTAGTGTACTTAGAATGAAATTTGTGGGGTCTGAAGAAATTTGTGGGGCTTATTTTGGAAAAATTTGGGGATTTTGATTTGTTTGTAGTGTACTTGAATGAAATAGGGGGGATTTTTTTGATAAATCATAGATGCTCATTTGTCTTTTGAGTATCTAAGGACTATTTTGATAAAGATCATAAACTTTTGGAATTAAAGTGTAATTAAATCAGGACCTATTCAAAAGAAATCTTATGAAAAGGAGAAAAATCTATAATATTAGAATTCTAAAGACCCTTTTATAATTAATTCTTTATGTTTTGATCCTTTTTAGTAAAGGGAAAGGACTTAAACGCATAAGAGAAGACTTTTTGGGAGATTTTTGACATTTTAACTAACATTTGCCGTTAAATACTAACAGAAAAAAACCTCAGGGTACCAAATCGCTAACGGAGCAAACCACGGGGTACCACAATGCAAAAATTTTTCTTTCAGGGTACCAAAGGGGAACCGCCCCTAACCACAGGGTACCAAATTGCAATTTACCCAAAGAAAAATATGGTGTTAGTGTTGAGTTTTTTTAAGTCATTAATTTCTCGTAGACTTTTCACATAATGAAGGGATTGAGACATATACATTCATTGGATTATTGCGAATATAGTTGTTATTAAGATTGAAAATCTTATTCAAAGATCTGAAGAAATATAAGATAGATCAGATCGTAAAATCGAATTCATAATTAATTTTTTAAAAATATTATATAAATAATATAAATAAAATAACTAATATATATAGATATATAAATAAATGTTTATAAATATATTCTACAACATATATTAAGATCCTTATCTAACATCATAAATTCATAGTCTTATCATAGAGGTGTTGTGTTCGCAAGGTGGGTTGGGTTGAGTTTGAGACGGGTTAGTTTGTGCTGAAAATTTTTAAGGGCGGGTTGGGTTGAATGTGATGTGCTAAAAATTTAATTTTAATTTAAATTGTTGGTGTGATTTGAAAAATTATAAAATATGTATATTTGTTAGACATATGTTAATTAAATGCCTTAATTTGGACTTGAGAGAAGAAAATAAAATATTGAGCAAATGGGAAGTAGATAACTATGATAGGAGGAGGACCAATATGCAAATAAATAAAACATTAGAGCTATTAGAATGAGAAGGGACTAAACTGCAGAATTTAAAAGTATTTGTAATTAAAAGTAAATTTAAGGAATGTATGGTTAGAGGCCTAAAAGTAATTACAGAAGATAGAGGGACCGTATTGGAAAAGAAAATAAACTTTAGGAGCCTAAGTGTAATAAGTAGAAAGATTGGGGGAAGAGATGTAGTTTTCCCCGAAGTTTATGAAATTGCAATTATAAGAGGGAGAAGGAAGAGGTTTCGGCAGAGGAGAAAAGGATTTTCAGAAAGCAGGGGAGAGGGAGTCGAAGGAAGAGAGGAGAAAGAATTGAGAAGATCTCCACACTCGGTGGTCCGAATTTGGCGATTTACAACTCTATTCGAAGCTTGGGAAGAGAGGAATCCAACCATGGTCTTAGATTGAAGAGCAGCCCTTTCTATTGAGAGAAAACAGGCCTTAGGGTTTCATGATTTGTGATGATTGTTTGTGATTTTTATGGATTTTACAAGTATTTGAATGATTTTGGTTGATAACGATGAAAGAGTTGTGAATTTGATCAAAGTGTTTGAGTTTGAAGAATTAAGTGTTTGAATCATTTATCACTTGTTATTATAGTTCAAGTTACTTGACGTAAACATTGATTGAAGTTCTGTTTTGTTGAGGAGTGTGGTTAAAGTAGAAAGATTTTATCCTACTGAGAATATTATTCTCACCCCAACAAACAAGCAGTTTTGATGTGCAGGTCTGAGCTAGTGGACTTTGAGGTGAAGGTCTCATTCTGTACTTGTTATTGAAATTTTATAATTGTTTGAGTACTGTATTGGGGTGGCTAGTTTGGAGGCGGAGCCTCTTGTATGATGATTTGAGTCTGTTTGTTTCTCCCTAAATTGTTTGAGAGAGGATAGAGTATGTCATTAATGTATACTAAAAGGGCCATGTAACTTGGAGTATTATTTTGTAATATGAGTTTAGTCCTTAATTTGAATAAGGATGTTACATCATTAGCCTTGTATCTCTCAAATAATATGTTCTCAGGGTCCATATATTCTTTATGTGCCACTTCTCAAATGAGTTTGAGACATTTTGACTTGTCTAGTAATTTGCTTTCTGGAAGTCTTCCAAATTGTTGGTGGCAATTCCCTGATTTAGGAGTTTTGAATCTGGCGAACAATAAATTCTCAGGCAGAATCCCAAATTCAATTAGTACTTTAACATTAGTTTCATCTATCCATTTAAATAACAATAACCTTTCTGCTAAAATACCATCTTTGAAGAATGCTTCCTACTTGAACCTCATTAATTTTGGGCAGAATAGTTTGAATGGAAATATACCCACATGGATAGGGGATTCTTTGCCCAATTTAGTTGTTCTGCGTCTGTACGAAATATCAAGGAATGGTATATATTTATTCAATGAGCAGCAATTACATATATACATATTACATCATGCATGAAAGGCATGAGGAAGGAATAAAAATCTAACAGAAAATTAGGACAGCTGTCCTATTCTAGAAGCTACCAAAACAGAAAAAATATCTAATACAAAACGGCTACAAAAGAAAAAATCTAGCATATATACAAAATTACATTATTCTTTACATCCCCTCCTCAAGTTGGAGGTGAATGAGAAAGAAGACCCAACTTGATCATAAGAGAATGAAGCTGAGGGGAAGCCAGTGCCTTTGTGAAGAGATCTGCAAGCTGAAGTGAGGAAGGCACATGTTGTGGAATGATGAATTTTTCTCTGTATTTGTCACGAACAATGTGACAGTCAATCTCAATATGTTTTGTGCGCTCATGATGCACTGGATTGGCAGCAATGTGAAGGGCTGACTTGTTATCACACCATAAAGGGATAGGTGTGTGAACAGTGATACGAAAATCTTTAAGCAAATAAGTGAGCCATTGGAGCTCACAAACTGCATTAGCCATGCTGCGATATTCTGCCTCACAAGAGGACCTTGCTACTGTTGTTTGTTTCTTGGTTTTCCAAGAAATGGCATTAGTACCAAGTAGGATGCAATAAGCTGAAAGAGATCTTCTGGTTTGTGGGCAAGATGCCCAGTCACTGTCACAAAAGGCTTCTAACTGAAAGTCAGAAGTAGATGAGTAGAAAATGCCAATGGTGGAGGTTCCTTTAAGGTATTTGACAACATGTAGTGCTGCTTGCATGTGAGACTCAGAGGGTGTTGCAACAAACTGACTTAGTTGTTGCACACTGTAAGTAATATCATGTCTTGTCAGGTTAAGGTAAAGTAATCTTCCCACAAGTCTTCTATATTGCTCAATGGGTCCAGTAAGGAGTATGTCATCCACATACACAATTAGAGCAAGAAAACCTGAGGCACAATCCATGGTAAACAAACAAGAATCATGGGAAGACTGGATGAAACCAAATTTAAGGAGTTGTGCAGTGAACTCATTGTTCCATTCACGGGATGCTTGCTTAAGACCATACAAGGACTTGGTGAGCCTGCAAACTTGTCCTGGTAATCCTTTGGTGTAACCTTCAGGGAGAGAAAGATAAACTTCCTCTTTCAAAGTGCCATGAAGAAAAGCATTGTTGATGTCCATTTGGTGAATAGGCCATCCTTTACATGTGGCTAAGGCAAGAAAGACTCTGACTGTTACAACCTTTGCAACAGGGGAGAAGCTCTCAAAATAGTCAAGTCCCTCTATTTGGTTGTAACCCTTTGCAACCAAGCGTGCTTTGAATCGATCTACAGTGCCATCAGCATTGTATTTTACCCTGTATACCCATTTAGATCCAATTGGAGTCTTTCCTGCAGGTAGAGAAGTTAATTCCCAAGTATGGTTTCTATCTAAAGCATCAAGTTCATGTTGCATGGCTGTGACCCACCTCGGATCCTTAACAGCCTGCTTGTAAGTGTAAGGTTCTTGGATCCTAGAAACATTAGATATGAATGCAGCATATGCAATAGAAAAGTTAGAAATAGAACAGTGATCAACTGAAACAGAAAGAACATAATCATTTAAGTATGCAGGAGGATTTTTAGGTCTGGTACTGACTCTAGGAAGTTGAGGTGAAGATGGTGTAGGAAGGGAAGGAGAAGGAAGAGAAGTAATGATTGGTGGTGATGAAGTAGAAGAATTTGATGTGATATCTGTAAAGGGTGAAGAAGCAGTAGGATAGTCAAAGGGAGTGTTAAAGAAAGGAAGTAGTAGGACAGGTGAAGAAGAAGATGTATCAGATATAGATGCAAAAGGAAAAATAGATTCATGAGATTTTATGTCCCTAGTAATGTAAATCTTATGAGTTATCAAGTCATATGCCTTATATGCTTTTTGTCCTGATGCATAACCAATGAATACACACTTGTGAGATCTAGGTAAGAACTTGTCTTTGTGAGGGGTGGTGTCTGTGACAAAACCAAGGCTGCCAAAGACTTTGAGGCATGTATAATCAGGTGCAAGGTTATGAAAAACTTCATATGGTGACTTCCAGTCAAGCAAGGGTGTAGGCATGTGATTTATGAGATAGGTAGCAGTGAGAACTGAGTCCCCCCAAAATTTTGTTGGTTATTTAGAATGAAATAACAGACTTCTTGCAGTTTGAATTAAGTGTTTATGCTTTCTCTCTACCACCCCAGTCTGTTGGGGAGTGTGAGAGCATGATGTTTGGTGAATGATACCATTTTTGGAGAAGAAAATAACACAGTGGTGATTAAGAAATTCAGTGCCATTGTCAGATCTGATTTATTTTTACTGGTCTGTCATATTGTTTTTGTACTTCTGTTATAAAAGTGATTAGTGTGTCAGGAACTTGGGTTTTATTTTTAAGCAAGTAAGTCCATGTTACTCGACTAAAGTCATCTACTATTGTTAGGACATAATGAGCAATAGTAAGTGTTGGAGTGTGGTAGGGACCCCATAAATCTGTATGTAGTAATTCTAAGATATTGGTGGCACAAGTATGACTGACAGGGAAAGGTAAACGAGACTGCTTAGCTAAAGGACAAGCATCACATACAGAGAATGGTTCTTTATTAAATGTAATGGTAGGGATATGATGTAAGACAGTAGGGGAACAATGTCCCATCCTCTGATGCCACAAAGTAATAGAGTATTCAGAGGTATGCAATGCAGTACAAGCAGAATGTAAAACATGATTTGATAAAGTGTTCTTTATTACATTGGTATCAAAAGACATAGCATCTAAAATATAAAGATTTTCTTTGACACTTGCAACAGCTATGATATCTTTAATCCTCAAATCCTGCAAAATGCAGTGAGTTTTTGTAAAAGTGAGATAAAGATTAGAATATGTGATGAGTTTGTTAACAGAAAGCAAATTGAAACGAAAATCTAGCATGTAAAGAACATCATGAATGACAAGGTTAGTATGCAAATGAACACTACCATATTGAGTAATATACTTGATAGAAGAATCAGGTAAATAGACTTTGGTAGGTGGAATAAGAGGGTGGAAATGCTGCATAAGAGAAGAATTAAAACACATATGGGAAGATGCCCCAGTATCTATGATCCAAGAAGCTGAACTTAGAAGCAAACTGTTAGGATTAGAGATAGTACCTGCAAAGTTCAAAGTATTAGCATAGCTAGCATGCTCTTCAGTCCCTTTGCCACGCATATACTTTCCAATTTCCTGTTTGAAAAGTGTGGAAAACATGGATTCAAGATCAGTAGACTTGCTCTCTCCAGCAGCAGAGCAATCACCATGATCACCATCAGCAGTTACCATGTTGGCCACAGCTTTCTTAGCAGGAGCAGACTTCTTGGTCTTCTTAAATTCTTCATACCAGTCAGGATATCCATGTAGCTTAAAACATGTATCCTTAGTATGCCCACCTACCCCACAATGATCACAGAACTTGTCGTTCTTTTGTAGCAGCATAAGGTTTCTTATTAAAAGACTTAGGGTCATTCTCAGCTTTGGCATTAACATTCTTAGCAAACAATGCACTAACATCAGGTTTAGTAATGTAAGATAAACCAACAGTTTTATGACTTTCAGCCTGCAAAACCATAGAGGAAGCTTTACTAAGCTTAGGCCGGGGATCAAAATTAAGCAGTTGTCCTCTTACAACCTCAAATTCGGGATTCAATCCCATGAGAAACTGAAGCAAACGAGTTCGAGCTGTGAGCTCTTTCATCTGGGCAGTGAGATTGCAAGTGCAACCTGCACATTTGCAAGTAGGCAATGGAGTAGGACGATCCATTTCGTCCCATCCACGATGAAGCTTACTATAATAGATGGTCACAGAGTCAGTACCCTGTTGAACAGAGCTAACATTGCGCTGTATTTGATATAATTGAGGTCCGGTACTCATGCCATACCGTTCTTCAATTTCATCCCAAAGTTTCTTAGCAGAAACACAGTAAATAACAGTGTCAGCAATATCTTTTGAAATAGAATTCATTATCCATGATTTTATCATGCTATCGACACGTTTCCACTTACGAAAATCCGCAGCATCAGTAGGAGCATCGAGAGAACCATCAATGAATCCCAGCTTGTCTTTAGCCTCCAGAGATGTGCGAATCGCAATGTTCCAAGTGAGGTAGTTGGATTCTGTGAGCTGCGAGCTGACTAGGTTCATTCCAGGATGATCGGAATGATGCAAAATGAAAGGACCATCAGCCAACTGCGAAGCTGGAGCTGAAAGAGAAGCTGTAGGAGCAGACTGTACGCTGCTCGCAGATGTAGTCATGATATGGTACTGATGAAAACAAAGGGAGAAGAAGAAAGGGATATGCAGTAAAGGAAGAGAGAAAGTACGTCAAGGATCGGCTCCCTGCGCTGATACCATGTACGAAATATCAAGGAATGGTATATATTTATTCAATGAGCAGCAATTACATATATACATATTACATCATGCATGAAAGGCATGAGGAAGGAATAAAAATCTAACAGAAAATTAGGACAGCTGTCCTATTCTAGAAGCTACCAAAACAGAAAAAATATCTAATACAAAACGGCTACAAAAGAAAAAATCTAGCATATATACAAAATTACATTATAATTCTTTACAGCGTCTACAGGAAAACAAGTTTGGGGGAAGCATACCTACAAGTCTATGTAATTTGTCATTTCTTCAAATTTTGGATCTTTCACATAACAACATTGCAGGATTAATACCTCATTGCCTTAATAACTTGAGTGTTTTGTCAAATATAACATTTGCAAGGCAATCCATGTCTTATGGTATTGGGATTGGAATTGGTATCTATGAAGAAACAATTTCTCCATTATTCATTGATTCTACAATGCTGACATGGAAAGGAGTATATGTTGAGTATAGTAAGAATTTGGGACTGATGACAAGCATTGATCTCTCATGCAATCACTTAATAGGAGAGATTCCTAGTAGCATAACAACACTTGCGGCATTGGCTTCTCTAAATTTGTCAAGAAACTATTTGACTGGCTTCATTCCTTACAACATGGGTGACATGAAATTGTTGGAATCACTTGATTTGTCAAGCAACACTCTTTTTGGTGAAATTCCAGAAAGCTTTTCAACTTTGACCTTTCTCAGTTACTTAGACTTGTCCTTCAACAATTTATCAGGAAAAATTCCAGATGGCACCCAACTTCAAAGCTTTAATGCTTCCAGTTACATAGGAAACCAAGGGCTTTGTTGCTTGCCTCTCTCACAAGAATGTCCAACCCGGGAAACTAATTCAGATCGTTCTCACAACATTGATGCAAATGAAGATGATAAACTTATAAGTTTCGGGTTTTACGTGAGCTTGATTTTGGGATTCATCATTGGATTTTGGGGAGTTTGTGGAACTTTAATTCTTAAAAGTTCGTGGAGACATGCCTATTTTCAATTCTTCAAAAATATTGGCGATTGGAGTTATGTCAAACTAGTTGTCTCAAACGCAAGAATTAAAAGGAGATTGCAGCATAGCAGGCATGTACATTTCCTTATTATAATTTGATTTTGTTTTAATTGGGGTTTCATGATGAACTATGCAGGCTTTTCTTCTATTTTTTAGTAGAGTTACATTTTTTTTTTGGGTTTGTATACATTGTTCTAAACTTCCCATCTTGCTGGTGATGCTTGACTACTAGTTTGTACAATTTAATGTTCAGGTGATTGGAGAAAATGACAAAACTTCCCATCTTGCTGGTGAGGCTTTGGCTTTTATAAGTTGGAGGGGTGCGCAAGGTTGTGTTACTATTTACTGATATTCTCAGTTTGGTAATAAAGAAAATTGTTTGATAACAAGTACCAAATTAGGAAGCGTGTTATTAGTTATTACATATATGCGTAGTCACAACATTTGTGAGTGTTTAAGTATTAAATCAGACAGTGTGTTGCTCATAATGAATCTTATTTTATAAATGTGTTGTTGCTATATGTAAAAAGTTGAGGTTAATCAAGTTAATTGTTATTCTAAAGACACGTTATAAATTTATTCCTTTTAATTTTTATCTCACACGTATCTTTTATGACATTTTTTATTTATGGTAGTCAATGGAGAGTACACTTAGAAAGAATTCAAATTCAAATGGAAGCACCAAGGTGTAAGAGAAATTGATGATTGATTTTACATTCATGATACAAGCTAAGAGGATTGGAGAAGGAAGTGAAATCAGAAGGATGGCTTTTGACGGATTTAATGTTGATAAAATCCAATTCAGCACTTGTTGAGTTATTGTAAGAAGCATTCCAAAAAAATCTATTACTTAGATTACCAAAAAAAAATCTATTACTTTTTGAACTAGAATCCTACTTGTATTTGAGAATTTTGAGGCAAGGGAATAAAAGAATGATGTTGAAACTAAGCGAATACTAAAAGGGCCATGAATATTACAATAGTAAGACTGTAAGAGAGTTTAAATCAATAAATCTAACTAATATCATGAAATGTATGAACCCTCTAATCAAACATAGTATATGGGTCACCTAACAATATGGTAGTGTCATAAGAGTAGTAAATTTCATTTCAAAGCTTGGAAAAGCAAAAGCTCTCCCCAACCAATTCTTGAAAGCCCTGCAAAATTATTTATGTTTTCTCTGTTTCCTCTGTTTTTGGTTCTGAATAAGAAGTTTCCATTGCAATTGTGTCCAAATGTTTCTTCATGCAACCAAGAAGCCCAACACTTCAGTTATTTTGTCAATTCCATTAGTTTGGTGATTTAACTTATAACATTAATTCTGATAATAATTGAAATTTCAAATCTTAGAAAGAGATTTAAGAAAATGATAGGCAAAAGTTCTTTTGTCCCCAAAATTTGCATAAATTTTCAACTTTTTATAAATAGAGGGTTGGGTTTTTTATATCTCAAATTAACATTATTAGTTTATTACATTATCAATTTAGTTAAAACTTAAATAGAGGGACCAACATTAATAACTAAACAAATCGTGAGGGACTATTTTTTTTTTCCTAAAATATAATTCATTCAAAAGTAAGGCAAAGCCAAACACAGTACAAACAAAAACACAGCAAAATAATTCAATCCCTCCCTAGCATCAACAACAACACTAGACAAAACATCAACTAACGAAGGTGGGGGGTTTACAACCCATCCAAGAGGACCCATTTCCGTATCAGACAAATTGGCAAGACAATCAACTGCTGTGTTTTATGAGATCCATCTAGGGATCCAACTAAAGCTACAACTATCTAAAGAACTGTAAACACAAAAAAAAAACCCAGACCAGATCGACGTCGTGGGATTCCAGATTCAAAACATCGCTACCACAAAACCCACTGCAGAAAACACACGGACACGACCAGAGAGCACACAGATCTGGAAGGACAACCGCCGAAAACTACCTAAACTTGAAAACCACCGCCGCAAAAGGCCAAAGCTGGGAGGTGCCCCCGATAATCCTAATATGAAATAGGGTGAAATCTCTCATGAAAGAGAGAGGTGGTCCCTCATGGAGAGAGATTTAAGAGAGAACTTAACTCTTATGAGAGAGAGGATTTTTTTCATGAGGGACCGCTTCTTAATTACTTGAGGGACTAAATTAAGAAAACAAAATTAGGACAAACTTGATCGAGACAAAATAAATAGGTGAGGGACTAAAATGAGTTTTCAGTAAAAAAAAAAAAAAAGTGAAGTACATTAGCTGGGTTCAATTAACAAACCTAGTGTTCTAGGTGATTTATTTGTGAATTGTGATCTTTCAAAGAAAATTATTTTGTGATCTTTCATAGAAATTTCTTTCAACGTGATTAGTTGGTGTACCAAACGTTTAAGTCTTTGCATTCAATTTTTTTGTTTTTCCCTTTTTCCTGATAAAGCTATAATAAAAAATGGTATTATATATATTAATCAAGTGTCGTTTTATGCATAGAAATTATGAACAAAGATGAAGACTTTAGTAAGACCACACATAAGTCTTGCCCCATGAAACGAGTTGATATGACTATATATGAAATGAAGACACAACTGTTGAATTTTTAACACCACATTTAAAAACATATGCAATTGCAGTATTTTAATTTTAATCTCATATATCCAAAGCCTTATTCATTATTTTACATTTGAACATTTCAGATTCATTCCTCAAAACATAATTATATATCCAACACAATCACCATATTGATTTGGCAAGCCAATTTTTGTAAAATTTGCATAAACATAGAAATATATGCAAACCCAATTTTTGAGTAGTTTTCTACTTTTGAACTAAACATTGTGCATTGAGTTATTTATAATAATATGAAAAACGATTGTTTGCCAGCGAAAAAGAAACAATTTGTTTGCGTCATCGGAATGAATAATATTCATAAACACATTATTAGTCTTGCTCCTTGGAACAAGTTGTCCCAAAATATAAAATAGTCCGTTGAATAAAATAAAAGTTAGTACCGTATCGAATTGTCTTAAAATACTCATAAATGATATTTTACATAATAAATTATAAATGTAAATATATATATATATATATATATATATAATTTTTTCGTCTTATATATATAAATGTAAATATATATATATAGATATAATTTTTTCGTCTTATATATATATATAACTCTGATTGGTCGGATTGAAAAATCAGTCTACCGATTTGAAACTGGAACTTTGGGGTAGTAAATTGGTCCATTGAAATTAGGTCCACCAAGAATGTCCAATCTTATTTTGATTGAATTCGGTCCACCAAGAATGACCAATCTTTTCTAGTCCAGAAATTCGGTGGACTGATATGAAAAATTAGGCGACCGATTTGTCATTGGATGTTTGGGGTAGACAATTCAGTGAATCGTTTTTTAATAATTGGTCCACCATTCATTTGGAAATTATGAAGTTCATCATTTTGGCTCTTTTGATCTTACAATCCTCGATCCGATCTATCATGTGCCCCC
Source organism: Chamaecrista fasciculata (assembly GCA_003254925.1). Taxonomy (NCBI): domain Eukaryota; kingdom Viridiplantae; phylum Streptophyta; class Magnoliopsida; order Fabales; family Fabaceae; genus Chamaecrista; species Chamaecrista fasciculata. The sequence goes on along the minus strand of QANZ01056000.1, from coordinate 27,272 downwards.
TTCTAATCTTTAACAAGATTCCGATCTTGATTACTTTGGTCATCAATCATTATTTGAAATCAAATTCTTTTAATATGTTGATTGAATTTTTTTTAAAAATTTATATAGTTAATTGTTTTTAATAAGAGTGATAGAAATTTTTTGTAATAATATTAATTAGTATATATAAAAAAGTTATTATTATTATTATTTTATTAAATATTAAAGATAATTAACAGTAAAAGATTAATTATAATAATTTAAAAAATGTTAAAAAAATTAAGTGAAAGATGATGTAATAGAGAGAGATTGTTGTAGATTTAATAAATAAAGGATAGTGTAAAATGACTAAAATACCTTTTTATATAATTGTAATTGAGTGTATTTGATTATAAAAATCAAGATTATAATTTTAGTGAGAAAAATTTTGTAAACAAACATGATTATTAGATTAATAATAAAATCTAATTTGATTAAGCCGAGAGTGACAAGTTCAGAAGAATTAAGCCGGGAAACAGAAATTTGATTATTTCACAAATAGTCTTCACTCTCGAACCCTTTGACAAGTTCAGAAGAATTATTCATTTTGTTTTATATAATAATAATATGAATGGACGTGTCAAAAACTCAAAATTTATGTTGATAAGGAAAATGCATAACATCAAGCGAGTGTGATACTTGACTTAATCAAATTCACAAAATATTCGTTTATTTATCTAATAGAAAAATAAAATCACGTATATATCTTCAGGCGTCGCTACGTGGTCCCTTTTATAAATTGTCATGAAATAAAATAATATTAAATTATGTGAAAAGTGAAAGAAGCAACTTTGAAAAGCTACAAACATTCATATATAACATATAATATCAAAAAAAATCACTTTTTGGTTTATTTATCTATTTACACTTTTCTACAAACTCTATTTTCTTTTTATGGTTAATTTCTATCATATATTAATTAGTATCTTTTCATGCTCTTATAGATATGTAAATACTTTTTTTAAATAATCAAATCATAAAATTTATAAAATTATTTTTAAAAAGTAGAAGCAATTTATGAAACGATGGCTGATAAGAAGATACCAAATTACCAATAATGACTTTAATATAAAATTAGGGGTTTGATATATTCCCATTTTTTGTGAACAGAGTACATTTTATGGTCAATCCTTTACTGCTTTGTACGTTGGTAGTTGGGATGAGAGATTAGTCTCATGACTACCGGTTATAAGAATACCTTAGCAACCAAAAAATAAAAAATAAAGTTTAACTTAATTATGTTTCAAATCTGAAAATTGACAAATATAACTTTTTAAACCTCTGTGAATGAAACCTCATCGGTTAGGAATAATATATATATATATATATATATATACTCTACTATATGTGTGAGGGTACTTTTGGTTAGTAGAAAATAAGAAATAAAAATGTGAAACTTGATAATTGGCTAACTGTATAGATAATGAGAGAGAAAGTAGTATATGAGATTTAAGAAAGTGAAAACTTATTATTTGGTCTTTTAATTTTCACACTTCTAACGATTTAGACCTTGAATAATAGAAATATACTATTTAGTCACTGAATAACTATAAATGTTAAATCAAACGTTACATACATATTTTTGTGTCCGTTAAAGCACGTAAAGCCTCTATTATATATATATATGTTTCAAATTCATATGTTTTGTATATATATATATAGCATCACATACAGTTTCTATTTTTTTTTTTGTGAATACTGCCTGCCTATCTCACTATGTGGCTATCTAATATCTATATAATGATGTAGGTAAAGATTAATTTTATTCGGGTGGAAGATCAAACAATTTAAAACTCTACAAATAATATTGACTATAGGAATCAAATTTATCTAAATCCTTTTTTTAGTAAAAAAATTTAGATGAATTAAGTCTCGAAGGTTCACCAAAACTAGAACATGCTTCCAGACTCTAAACGTTTACAGAAACACTTACGGTTTACTTGAGAATTTCACTTATAGTGCAGCATACTAATCATTGTATTAAATCATTGCTGAAATAAAGCTTCTATTTATAAGTTAAAGAATCGGGAGATAAAATATTAATGTATCTAATTTAATTTGTAAAATAAGGTGTGAAAGAAAACCTAAAGATGATAAATATATTTATAAAGAAAACTCAAAATTTTATGAATAGAAAAGACAAAATCAATTGTGGATATTCGTAAATGATACTCCTAATGTTTATAACAAATATAAATTAATTTTTTAAATTTAATTACACGCTCTCTAGCTAGTAATAAAGCACAGCGGTTGGCATACGTACGGTGGCATCTCTTTCTACGGCTAAATCGAGATAGTAATTGTTTTTTTTTTTTTTTCCAAAATGCACAAGGACTCTGAGTTTTAGGTTGCGTGCACATAACACCTCTTAGTTTTCAATTTATACAAAAAGGATGTCTGAGTTTTTAATTATGTGCAAATAACACCTTTCTGTTAAACTTCTGTTTATTTAGTCTGTTAAGTGCCACATCAGCGAGGGTATAATAGTAATTTTACAAAAAACCAAGGCCAAAGTCCTATTTTGATCCCTCAAACTTGCTCAAAGTTCCGTTGGGGTCCTTCAAGTTTTCAAAAAGTTCTACCATTATTGAAAGAAAGGACCTTAATTCAAAAAAATAAAACTTTTGGAGAATGTAAACCAATTTTTTTTAATGGTAGAACTTTTTGAAAACTTGAAGGACCAAAATGAAACTTTAAGCAAACTTGAGAGACCAAAATAGGATTTTGGCCTTGTTTTGTTTTATAAAAATACTATTATATCTTTGTTGACATGGCACTCAACAGACTAAATAAACAGAAATTTAACAAAATGATGTTATTTGTACGTAATTGAAAACTCAAGGGTCTTATTTATACAAATTAAAAACTCAGGAGTATTATGTGCACGCAACCTAAAACTCAAGGCTGTGTGTGCATTTTTGCGTTGTTTTTTCTATCTAGAAAGTTAGCCTGGAATCTGGATTTTTACATTACTAACAGGGTCGAATCTGGATCATTAGTAAAGTCGTCATAAAAATTGACGGATCTAGTTTGAATTATGATTGGAGGATAAAAGACGCCACTAAAAATTAGTAATAAATCTATAGAAACAATTCCCTTCAAATGTTAATTTTTAGAGAATAAAATAAAAACATTTGTCAATGTCGTAATTGACCCTAAATCTATTTTTGTTTTTGACTTATCACTAAAGTAATTATTGTTGAGAAAAATAATAATAATAATAATATTTATAAAAATAAAATAGTCTTTTCCCATTGAGAATAACCAGAAAAATAAGATAAAGAAACACAATCACAACATAAGAGGAATTAGCGTGGAAAACCCAAACTAGAAAAAAATAACGACCGTGGCCAAAAAATAACCAGAGAAAAATACTATATGAAAATTGTTATATCACACAATATTCTCTCAACCTTGACCCAAGTACACCCACACTCTCATAGAGCAACTATTTAACTACACTTCTCACACTCTACAAATAGAAGAACTCTAAAATACAGGAGAGGAAGGAATTTAAAAGTCAAATACAATGCTTAAAGTATCTTGACTTGGTGCACTTGTAAACTTGTCTTGAGCCTTCTTTTATAGTAGTTGAGCCCCTCTCACAATTGCTAACCAAGCAATGTGGGTCTTCTTAAAAAACCTCACAATTGCTAAACAAGCAATGTGGGACTTCTTAAAACCTCACCTACTTCCATTTTTCAATCAATTACCCAACAAATCTCCACCTTGATTGAAAATTACCACATCTTCATTGTCAACACCGACAATCATAGCTCTTAAACCAAGAACTATCACACTCCACTATAAAAGTGTACTCACTTAGAATAAACCAATTCTAAGAATTTTACCTCAGCACATGTGAAAAACCTTGTTGAGACTTTATGATGTTCCTTCCATGTTGGCTTTCCTCGGAAGTTCCTCAACCATCGACATAACTCCACCACACATCTTGCATCAATGCCAACCAATGCCCATGTGCAACTGGGGACCCGCTAACAACAACTCATTCTTTTCCATGATAACGCAGAAATACCATGAGGATACTCCACCCAATCTTCAAAGAAGATCATCCTTCCCCATAACGAGAGAGACTTGGTTAGCGTCTACCTCGGAGCCATTTGCCGAACTTGCTCCTCCTGGACAATTTTTCTTTACATGCCCAAACTTTTGACAATTCCACTTCTGTAACCCGGATTGTATCAATATATCCTTGCCTTGCAATGCCACAAGCCAAAATTGGTCCTTCCATCAAACTTCTCTACATCGACGCTTGAAAATTTTGACATTGCAACTGTATATTGAAAAAAGAACAAAACTACCAAACACATGCTACCAAACTTCCTTTCAGCAACCCAACAATAACCAAGCAACCAAAACAATTGTTAAGAAAAAACAGGATAATTCCTTTTGGATGTGGAAGATCAGACAACACTGCAACCACAAAACATACTCAGAAATTACTCCACCGAACCATAGGCTCTGATACCACTTGTTGGGAAAAATAATAATAATAATAATATTTATAAAAATAAAATAACTTTTTCCCCTTGAGAATAACCAAAAAAAAATAAGATAAAGAAACACAATCACAACACAAGAGGAATTAACGTGGAAAACCCAAACCGGAAAAAAAACCACGACCATTGCCAAAAGACAACTAGAGAAAAATACTATATGAAAATTGTTACATCACACAATATTCTCTCAATCCTTGACCCAAGTACATCCACGCTCTCACAAAGCAACTATTTAACTACACGTTCCATACTCTACAAATAGAAGAACTCTAAAATACAAGAGAGGAAGGAATTTAAAAGTCAAATACAATGCTTAAAGTATCTTGACTTGGTGCACTTGTAAACTTGTCTTGAGCCTCCTTTTATAGTAGTCGAGCCCCTCTCACAATTGCTAAACAATTGCTAACCAAGCAATGTGGGACTTCTTAAAATCTCACCTACTTCCATTTTCAATCAATTACCCAACAATTATAAGGGTAATTATATTTTGGTACCCTAAAATATAGACTGGTTCCACTTTGATACTTTATTCTTTCAAAATTGACATTTTAGTACCATGTTTTATTCATTGTTAGTACTTTGGTACCAAAAACTTTTTTTTCCGTTTTCTTTTGACGGAAAGTTGCATGTACAAATCATATACATGGTTAAAAACACGAAATTCACCCTTTTAAACTTAGATTTCACGATTCAGCCTAAAAAAGCATGAAATCTTTTGTCTTTAAGTACATACTAAATCATATTTTTTTAAAGGTTGTATCGTGAAATTTGAGTTTAGGATGGTGAATTTCGTGTTTTTGACCATGAACATGACTGCATGTGCTTTTTTCCGTCAAGAGGTAATGGAAAAAAAGTTTCGAATACCAAAGTGCTAACGACGAATAGAATAGGGTACCAAAATTTTACTTTTGAAAGAATAAAGTATCAAAGTGTAATTTACCCTAATTATAAAGGATCAGATATAATATATAGTCCCTGTAAGTTTTAAGTAATTATCACGATAATGTCACAGTACTTTAACACAACGGTATACCATAGATCCTTAATTATATTTAGGGTAAATTACACTTTGGTACCCTGTGGTTTGACCCTATTTCACTTTGGTACTCTGTAGTTTGAAATTTGACACTTTGGTACTATGTGGTATTCTCCATTAACACTTTGGTACCCTTTGGAGCTAATTTGTAATTTTAACTATAACAAATTTTGCAAAAATTACATATTGACCCCAAATTTTTTTTAAAATTTTCATTTTAGTCCCTAGATAATATGTATCCAGGGACCTATTTGTAATTTTTTGAAATGTTTTTGGGGTCAATATGTAATTTTTGCAAAATTTGTTATAGTTATAATTATAAAATAACCCCAAAAGGTACCAAAGTGTTAATGGAGAATACCACAGGGTACCGAAGTGTCAAGTTTCAAACCACAAGGTACCAAAGTGAAATAGGGTCAAACCACAGGGTACCAAAGTGTAATTTACCCTTATATTTATGATAATTAGATTAGAACGCCGAAAATTGATTGAAAATGTACTTTTAAAATTATTTAGTTGCCTATAAATAGTCCCCGGATTCAGTTTAATGGACACAACACCTATCTTAGTTCAAAACAATCCTGAACATATTGATCATCATGTGTAGTCCCAAGTTGACTCTGTTTTGGTTGGCTGGGATGTTATGCTTGTTTCTCTGTGCAGGAAATTTCAAGATGAAAGGTTGCATGGAGGCAGAGAAGCAAGCTCTTCTCAAGTTGAAACATGGCTTCATTGATGATGATGACATTCTTTCTTCGTGGAAAGCTGAGGTTGATTGTTGTCAATGGAAAGGAGTTTCATGCAACAATTTAACTGGTCATGTCACCAAGCTGAATATCCAAGTTAATGATTCAATTCATTCAAATGTATATCGAGGTGATGATCCAGATGTATTCATCGCAGGTGAAGGTGGAGATGTACTCCAAGGTAAAATCGATTCATCACTATGTGAATTGAGATATCTAACTCACTTGAATCTTAGTCATAATGATTTTTATGGAGAAAAAATTCCCAAGTGTATCGGTTCACTTGGCCAACTGAGAGAGTTAATACTTTCAACTGCTTCTCTTGTTGGTATTATTCCTCATGAGTTGCGAAATTTGTCCAATCTGCAAACTCTTGATCTTAGTGGGAATGATGATTTGGTTTCATATAATCATGACTGGATTTCTCACCTTTCTTCTTTGAGATATCTTGATTTGTCAAGGAGTCTAGTACCTGATGGTGGTCTTGTCGGCACAGTACCTCATGGTCTACGCAATCTATCCAATTTGCAGACTCTTGATCTTAGTGGGAATTATTTGTTGATTGCAAATGACCTTGAATGGGTTTCTCATCTTTCTTCTTTGAGATATCTTGGTTTGTCACATGTTAACTTAAGTCGGGCTATTGATTTGCAATCATCATTGTCAAGAATACTCCCTTCTCTCTCTGAGCTTCACTTAGATTACTGTTCTCTTCCTCAATTCAATTCAAAATCTTTCTTCCACATGAATTCTTCCATCTCCCTCAAAGTCCTCTCTCTTGCCTCAAACAACTTCGACTCATCAATCTTATCTTGGGTCTCTAATATCAGCAAAGTCCTAGTAGATCTTGATCTTCAAGAAAATTCTTTGCGACATATTTTTCCCAGTGCTCTGAAAATAGATTCTCTTAAATACCTAGATCTGTCGACGAATCTTTTAGAACATATTGCTCCGGCTGCTTTTACAAATACCACTTCTCTTGAACATCTTTTTCTCCAAAGCAATGAACTTGAGAGTGGCATGGTAAACTCCATTTCTAGTATGTGTCAACTTAAAAAGTTAGACTTGTACTCTAACACATTGTCCTCTCCGCTTAGTGAGTGGATACCCCAATTGGGTTGCGTGCAAAAAAGTATAGGCTTTTTGGGTTTACGAGACAACCCATTTGATAGTGGTCCATTTCCTGATATTTCAAGATTCTCATCCTTGAAGAGTCTAGATCTTAGTAATATGAATCTTTTTGGATCCATTCCACAATCCTTTGGGACTTTACCTCATCTTTCAACTCTTGATCTAAGTCATAACAATTTGAGTGGAAGATTGTCGGAGTTTGTTGGACTTTCGTCATTGGAAAGTTTAGATCTCTCAAGCAATAAATTTAATGAGATTCCACAATCATTTGGGCACTTACCCCATCTTTCATATCTTGATCTAAGTTATAACAATCTGAGTGGAAGATTGCCTGAGTTTGTTGGACTGCCATCATTAGAACAATTAGATCTTTCCAACAATGAGTTTGACAAGATTCCACAACCATTTGGGCACTTACCTCATCTTTCAACTCTTGATCTAAGTCGTAACAATTTCAGCGGAAGATTGCCCGAGTTTGTTGGATTTTTATCATTGAAAAGTCTAGATCTCTCCAACAATAACTTCGACGAGATTCCATTGACTTCTGAACAACTTTCAAGTCTCGTTGAATTGAATCTTTCTTCAAACAGATTGAAAGGCGTCATCTGTGAAACAAATCTATCAACTCTATCTGGTTTAGAAGTTTTGGATGTCTCCTACAATTCTATTTCTTTCAACTTCAGCTCAAATTGGGTGCCGACTTTTCAATTGGAATATCTATATGCATCATCATGTGTTGTTGGCCCACACTTTCCATTGTGGCTCAAGTATCAAAAAGAGCTTCAATATTTGGAGATTTCTAATGGCGAAATTTCAGATTCAATTCCTCAATGGCTTTGGCTGTCCCCAGCTTTGCGATACTTGAAACTTTCCCACAACAAAATCCATGGAGAAATACCAAAAAATGTGGAACTCACTACTCTGGATTTAAGTTTCAACAACTTCTCTGGTCCAATATCATACTTACCATCAAAAGTGCAAGACTTGATTCTCTCAAATAACAAGTTTTCGGGGTCGATATCGTCATCTTGTGCAACTGAACCGTCAGAAGCCCGATTGCTTTTTCTTGACCTGTCAAATAATTTGATATCTGGAAGTCTTCCAGATTGTTGGGGGCCATATGAATTAGAAACGCTGAATTTGGCAAACAATAATATCTCAGGGAGAATTCCAAATTCAATTGGTAATTTGGAAAGCATTGAGTCTATCCATTTGAATAACAATGGCTTCTCTGGTGAAATGCCAAATTTTGTGAATTCGTCCAAATTGGAGTTGATTGATTTTGGGCAGAATCATTTAAATGGAAACTTGCCTGCATGGATAGGGCATCACCTGCCGTCATTGATTGTTTTGCGTTTGACGGATAATGACTTGCAGGGAAGCATTCCAATGAGTTTATGTACTCTACAGCGTCTTCAGATTTTGGATATTTCGCATAACAGTTTAACAGGAACAATACCTCATTGCCTCAGTAACTTAAGTGCCATGTCAGATGTAGCATTTCCAAGGCACTCTATAACTTATTATACTGGGGATGATTCATATACTCCTGATGTCACTGACAATGCAATGGTAGCATGGAAAGGAAATGATGTTGAGTACAACAAGAATCTCAGATACATGGTATCCATTGATCTTTCTTGCAATCGGTTAGAGGGAGAAATTCCAAGTAGCATAGTAACACTTGTGGCATTGATTTCCTTAAATCTGTCCGGAAACCATCTCACTGGATTCATTCCCAACAATATGGGTCAAATGAATTGGTTGGAATCACTTGATTTGTCATGCAACTCTCTTTATGGTGAAATTCCAACAAGCTTTTCAGCTTTGACTTTTCTTAGCTACTTGAACTTGTCCTTCAACAATTTGTCAGGGGAAATTCCACAAACTACTCAACTTCAGACCTTTAATGCTTCAAGCTATGAAGGAAATCAAGGTCTCTGTGGTCCACCACTCCCACAATGTTCAACACATGCCACTCTTGATCATCCACTTCCTCATGACTTCACTCAAGACAAAGAAGATAAGCTCATAAGCTTTGGGTTTTACGTCAGCTTGATTCTTGGATTCATCATTGGATTTTGGGGTGTTTGTGGATCTCTCATTGCTAAGAAATCATGGAGGCAAGCTTATTTCCAGTTCTTCAGTGACATCAATGATTGGACTTATGTCCAAGTAGTTCTCTTGTGGGCAAAAATCAAAAGGAGATTCCAAGACTGACAGGTAAATTTCTTTCATTATATCTTTGATTTTAAATTATTCTTCTAAGAATTGTTTCATTCGTCCCCACATTCAGGGATTCAAGTATTTATGGTAATATCGTTTCAATTTATAGGTGATCGAGGAAAAGGCAAGATCTTCTGTGGTTGACGAGGCTGCTTTGGTTTATTAATATTGTGTTTCTTACTTGAGTGTTTACATAAACAGTATTTCAATTCTCTACTTATGATAATAATGTCTGCCTTTTATTTTTCTTTTGAATTGATTATGTTCCTCTTGTAGTCTTGTTCTATTTTCATGGGTAACTTGTGATGCCTCTTGTATTTCCAATTTTACTTAGAATGTTTCTATATATAACCTTTTTTTTTTTTTGAAACATTCTATATATAACCTTTCTCCCTCTTATTTGTGTACGATTATTGTTTTCGTTTTCTTTTACATTTTCACCCATTTTTGTATTTATTATGACAACTTTACTTTTTATGTTACAAATGTGCGTTTAATGAGTTTTCTTATTTATAGTACTCCATGCAGCACACTTAGAAATTAAAGATTACAGATTCAAATTCAAATACAAGCTGCTGCAAGGATCTAGTCACACAAGCTAAGAGGATATTGCAGAAGGAAGTCAAATTTGGTTTTTTCATATTTTTTTTTAAATTCTAACGAATGAAGTGTGAGAGAGGTTTCAATTTTTTTTTTTCTTTTTAGGTAAGAAGAGACGTTTCCATTTTGTGAAATCATTGTGATGATTCCTTTTTTTGTGAACGAATTTGTAATATCACAAGAGTGTTGATCGTTAGAATGTGAGAATTGTTTGTTTTTGTAAGTAAAGAAAATATTATAGTGAAAAATCCCTTAAGTTTAAGGGGACTGGATGTAAGTCTTATTTAAAGACTGAACCAGTATAAGATTTTGTGTCGATCTTTCTATCTTTATCTTTTATTCTTTGTATTTTATTATTTTCGTAAGTGATGCATATTTATTTTTTTAAAACACTATTATTTAATTCATTTAGTCGAAATTAGAAAAATTGTTAATTTTGCTGCTTGCGTTTTCAAAATTCCAATTCTATCTGTAAGAATTAAAAGGCATGGAAGATTGAGAAAAAGAAAAACAGCATAAACAAAAGAAAAAAAAGAGAAATAGTATTGAATGGAAATTTCATTATTAACACAAACGTTTACAAGAAGAAACATATTTAATATTTTTATTTCACAACCTTAAACAAAATTCGTTTACTAATTAAAATTTTTGATATTTTTAATCTATTATTAATTTATTAAAATTGTTGATTGTTTTGAGTTTGAAGGATAATAAGTTTCGGGGAAGCATTCCAGTAAGTTTATGTAATCTGCAGCTTCTTCAGATTTTGGATATTTCGCGCAACAACTTTACAGGAACAATACCTCATTGCCTCAATAATTTAAGTGTCTTGTCAAATGTAACATTTTCAAGGCATACCGTTTCTTATTTTATAGGAAATACTTATAGCAGGTACCAGTCATATATGGCATACATTCCTCCTTTCATTGACAATGCGATGCTGGCATAATAAGGAAATGATATTGAGTACACCAAGAATCTTGGATTGATGGCAACCATTGATCTTTCTTGCAATCAGTTAGAAGGAGAGATCCCAAATAGCATAGTAACACTTGTGGCATTGATTTCTTTAAATCTGTCCAGAAACAATCTCACTGGATTTGTTTAATTAGAATGTTTCTATAACGTTGCTCCTTTTGTGTGTATGATTGTTATCTTTTTCTTTTACATTTGCACCCGTTTTGTATTGAAGACTTGATTCGAGTCATTAATTATATATTTTAATTATATGCATAAATTGATAATTTGTATAAGTTGAGTGGAACTAGTTTAATTTGCAGATGTATGACAATTTTAATTTATATGATCTTACAAATGTGCCTTTGATGAAGTTTCTTATTTATAGTAGTCCACGGAGCACACTTAGAAAGAATTCAAAGTTCAAATACAAGCTGCACGGATCTAATAGCATACAATTAAGCTAAGAGGATTGGAGAACTATGGAAGAGATCAAATTTTATTTCTTTCTAATGAAAAAGTATAACAGAGGTTTCCTCGTTGTGAAAGCATTGTGATGATTGTTATTTAATTTGGTGAAGTTAGTAATATGTGAAAACTATTTATGTTTGTAAGTGCAGAAAAAACTTCAATGAAAATTCTCTTAAATTTATATATTTTGTCACAGCATTCCTCAGTGTTTTGAGTTTAAATATCAACCAAATTAGGCCATGCGTTGTACACAATAACCTTTCTTTTTATTCAAGCCTTGCTATGTGTTTAAAACTGAGGATGATCGCGTTAATTGCTTGAGTATAGACATATTATACATTCCCTTTCTTGGGAAAAATGTAACAAGATCCCTTAAACTTTGGGTCATTTGGAAATAGGCTCCTAAACTATCAATTTTGAAAATTAAATCCTTAAACTTTGAAGATTTAAGAACTAGATCCTTCCATCCATTTTTTTCACTAACAGTGTTAATTATTATTAGGATAAATTACACTTTGGTACCCTGTGATTTGGTCATATTCCACTTTGGTACCTTGTGGTTTAAAAAGTGACATTCTGGTACCCTGTGGTATTCTTTGTTAACACTTTGGTACCCTAAGCTTTAATTCCGTTAAAAAATTAACGGAAATTGACATTTTTTAGGTTATTTTGTAATTTTAACAATATTTGAGATATTAAAGGCAATTTTAATGCAGAAAAAAGAGGTTTAAATTACTAAAAACCCATAAATATTTAAATATTTTCAAAATAGACCTTAAAAACACAATTTTAGATCTTAATAGGACTAGATTGCACAAATTTTCCAGAATTGGGACTGTTTTGTAATTCTATCTTCTGTCCTATATTTTTCAAATATTATGTTTTGACCTCAAATTTTTTTTATATTTTTCATTTTAGTCCCTAGATAATATGTATCCAGGGACCTATTTGTAAATTTCTGAAAATATTGGAGGGTCAATATGTAATTTTTTTCAAAATTTTTTATGGTTAAAATTACAAAATAGCTCAAAAAATTCAAATTTCTTTTAACTTTCTAACAAAATTAAAGCTCAAGGTACCATAATGTCACTTTTTAAACCACATGGTACCAAAATGGAATATGGTCAAATCACAGGGTACTAAAGTGTAATTTATCCTAATAATAATTAACGCCCTTAGTGAAAAAATGGATGGAATGATCTAATTCCTAAACCTTTAAAGTTTAAGGATTTGATTTTCAAAATTGATAGTTTAAGGGTATATTTCCAAATGACCCAAAGTTTAAGGGGTCTTGTTACATTATTCCCTTTTAAATGGAAGATGCAAGAGAAATAGATGGTTGAGATTAGAGTTCTGATACAAGCTAAGATCAGAGGATTGGAGAAGGAATTAAAATTAGGATCGGAGGCTTTAATTTGGCTACATGAGAAAGCTTGCTTGAAAAAAATATTATTTGTGTTTCCTAGTTGATAAAAGAATGTGATAATTATTATTTGTGTGAAACTCATTCAATTTTTTGGAGGCGAACAAAATATTTTAGTGAATCATCCCTTGTATTCTGGTGAAACACCATCTTTGAAGAATGCTCTCAACTTGCAACTCTTACATACTTATACATTGGTTAGTCGGTACAAAATGAACGTGTGTCATGAATTTTTGACGTGGGGAATCTTTTTTTTTATATTTTAATTAATCTAATAACCATGAACATGGGTTGTTTATATATATATATATATTAAATTATTTTATGTTTTATGTTTAAAATAATTTATTTTATACTATAGTTTTAAACGACCGACTATCAGAATATATATAATAGTACTCCCTCCGTCCCTTTTTATTTGCTTCATTGCAGAACTTTATTTGTCCCTTTTTATTTGCTTTGTTATGAAATCAAGAGGTCATCAATGAACTTTTTTACCATTTTATCCCTATTTAATATTATAGTCATAATGGATGATTTGACTTTTGGTAGAGAATTATTTTGGGGTTTTGTAATAATCAATTGGGGTAGGTTTCATAAAAAAATTGTGAGAGTATTTAAATTAGTTGGAGGAATTTAATTTTTGAAATATGAGCATTAAATTAATGATATAATTAAGTCTAATTTAATAAGGGTAATATAGTCTTTGTATTTTAGATTTTACATTAACTTTAGTGATTTAATCATTATATTAATTTGTGTGCAACAACCTTAAAAAGCAGATAAAAAGGGACGGAGGGAGTA
>QANZ01056000.1:0-12719 GCA_003254925.1 Chamaecrista fasciculata | reverse complement strand
GAATCCATATACCTTATGTTTATAGGAGTAAATGATTATAGTAATGTTTCAAACAATCACATCATGGACGACTTCGCCACTCCTGAAGATTTTGCAGATTACCTCCTTGATGAAATCACAAAACATATCAAGGTTCGTTCTTCTCTTTCTTGTAATATTTCATATGTTATATATAGAGGTTTAGGCTAAGTTTAACACAATCTATAGGTTATCTTTATGGAGAACATAACATTTTTCTTTTCTTTTGAAACCTTTGATAGACACTTTACAATTTTGGAGCTAGAAAGTTTTTGGTGTTTGGGATTTCTACTTGCAAGCCATTTAATTATACAAAAACATGTGAATCAAGATATTATGATGACAAGCTTCCAGGAAGGTTACTAGACTTACAAGCCAAACTCGTTGGATCATTATTTACAATATCTGATAAATACATCGTATACAAGAAAATATTCGACAATCATGAAAAATATGGTAAGTAAATTATTTGAAGTCTATTCTTGACATGTCATGCTCTATATAAAATAAATTTATTTTGTAATTTTGAAAGAAAAAAAAAGGAAAAGATCTTGATTATGAATTCTTATATGTGCAGGAATCACAAACATAAATGAACCTTGTTACATAGAAGGAATGTCTATTTGTCCTGATAGATCAAAGTATCATTTGTTTGATAGATTTAAACATCAAACTGAAGTCTCACATGAGATTGCTACAAAGGAATGTTTTTATGGAAAAGGATGCTATCCTTACACTCTTCTAGACTTGGCCAAGGCACCTATCAAACATCACCAATGACTAAAGGAAGATGATTAAAATGTTCATTGTAGTGTTATTTATTTAAAAATTGTCTGTGAGAATTAAACATTAACGAATACTTGTAAAAAATTTTAAATATATATATATATATTTGTATATTATTAACGTTGCTTTGTCTTAGAGCTATTGTGAAATTCCCCTCTTTCAATATTGTAATTGAGACTTTTATAAGTGTATAAACAACAGTTAATTATATAGCTTAGTTGCTCCGCCTCAAATGCCTTTGAAGCCAAAATATAAACTGCAAAACTATTATTTCATTGTTAACTATGTTGTGCTAAAATAAACCAACAAAACAAATCCGAATATCATATATATTGTTGATCATACTAATATTTCATAATTACAATATGATCATCCTTACAGAAATTCAGCATCATGGCATCCGAATATAATGACAGTTTTGCTCTCTAACAATAAGATTGATCTATAATGCAACTTGTGCCATTTGTTGAATTGCATGTCACTTATGATAAGTTAACAACATCGCTATATGTGTTATTGTTTACTTTTTTAGTTTATAACTGAATAAGAATATTGTGGCTCTCTCTGTATTTTAGCCCTTATAAGCTTCTATATTTTTACACTTTGAGAACCATGGCAAGTGTCATGACCTCATTGTAGATTCCATAGTTAATTAGCCATACTTTTGTAGCACTTGTCTTTGCTTGCGCATAAAAATCTCCAGCAAAGGCAGCCCATGGACAGAAGAGTTGGGCAAAAGAGTTTTAATGGTAAATTAAAATACCCACATGGTCAGTGGATTACATGCCCAATTTGATTGCTCTTCGTTTAGAGGCAAACAAGTTTGGAGAAAGCATATCTGCAACTCTATGCAATCTGGTGAATCTTTAAATTTTGGATCTTTCACACAACAATATTGTAGGGTCAACACTCAATACCGCATTGTCTGATAACTTGAGTGCTTTGTCAAACATAACAATAACTCCATCATTTATGGATACTGCATTGTTGACATGGAAAGGAGAACACGCAACTAAAGTGTAATTTCACATAAGGGAAAGGAATTTCATTTTCAAACTTGCAAAAACATCAATGTCCCGTGTAAAATTCTTAGATGTCCTATTTGTTTTTCCTGCTCTGTTTCTACATCTAAATTTCCTCTGTTTTTTTTTTTGCTGAGTTTCCATCGAAGTTGCATGTTCAACAGGTTTCTCATGCATCAAAGGTTTTCTCGTAGTAAGGATAGAGATTTAATATTGTGTATGGTTCAAACTAAAAGCAAAGAAATTCAATCGTATCCTCAATTTTTATTATTTAACTTACATTCCACATCCTTATCTTTCTAACCACTCTATTCTCATTTTTATTTACTTATTTTTCAACTTTAAGAATGAGCTTGACTTGACTTAATTAATTAAATGTCATCATTANGTATTGAAGACTTGATTCGAGTCATTAATTATATATTTTAATTATATGCATAAATTGATAATTTGTATAAGTTGAGTGGAACTAGTTTAATTTGCAGATGTATGACAATTTTAATTTATATGATCTTACAAATGTGCCTTTGATGAAGTTTCTTATTTATAGTAGTCCACGGAGCACACTTAGAATTCAAAGTTCAAATACAAGCTGCAAGGATCTAATAGCATACAATTAAGCTAAGAGGATTGGAGAACTATGGAAGAGATCAAATTTTATTTCTTTCTAATGAAAAAGTATAACAGAGATTTCCTCGTTGTGAAAGCATTGTGATGATTGTTATTTAATTTGGTGAAGTTAGTAATATATGAAAACTATTTATGTTTGTAAGTGCAGAAAAAACTTCAATGAAAATTCTCTTAAATTTATATATTTTGTCACATCATTCCTCAGTGTTTTGAGTTTAAATATCAACCAAATTAGGCCATGCGTTGTACACAATAACCTTTCTTTTTATTCAAGCCTTGCTATGTGTTTAAAACTGAGGATGATCGCGTTAATTGCTTGAGTATAGACATGTTATACATTCCCTTTTTTTTGGGAAAAATGTAACAAGATCCCTTAAACTTTGGGTCATTTGGAAGTAGGCTCCAAAACTATCAATTTTGAAAATTAAATCCTTAAACTTTGAAGATTTAAGAACTAGATCCTTCCATCCATTTTTTTCACTAACAGTGTTAATTATTATTAGGATAAATTACACTTTGGTACCCTGTGATTTGGTCATATTCCACTTTCGTACCTTGTGGTTTAAAAAGTGACATTCTGGTACCCTGTGGTTTTCTTTGTTAACACTTTGGTACCCTATGCTTTAATTCCGTTAGAAAATTAACAAAAATTGACATTTTTTAGGTTATTTTGTAATTTTAACAATATCTGAGAGATTAAAGGCAATTTTAATGCAGAAAAAAGAGGTTTAAATTACTAAAAACCCATAAATATTTAAATATTTTCAAAATAGACCTCAAAAACACAATTTTAGATCTTAATAGGACTAGATTGCACAAATTNATAGAGGATCAAACCGCCACCGAACCGAACCGCCCAAAAATAGCAAAAATGAAACCAAACCAAACCATTTGAATGTCGGTTTTGTTTCGGTTTGGTTCGGTTTAGTTCGATTCAATCGGTTTGGTTCGGTTTTAAACATCCCTACATATACTTTACATAATTAAGTGCAGTTTAACATTTTTGTGACTCTCAAATGTCTCCCCTTGAACAAGTTATTTTGAGAATGATTAACATGGAAAGCACATACTTTACCTAACTATATTAAATGCAGTTTAACATTTTTCTTTTAATGTATGTATATCTGCATTAGAAGAATAAATTAATTTTATATATATACAGTACACTATATTTTGAAATATTGTATAATGTACAAGTAATAAAAATTTAAAAATTATCAAATATTTAATGAATATAAATATTGTCTCAACTATGATATTCTTCTAAAATAAACAAATGAGTAAACTAGCATTCAGGTCCCCGGATTTTACAAGTNTTAAAAAAAAAAAGAAGAAAAAGTCTGATTTGAGCAAATAGTCCTTGACCCATTTTTATCTCATTATTTTCAATTTCCCCTCTTTTTCATTATCTTCATTCATTTTAATCTCAAATTCTTAAAATAAAATTGTAAAATGTCCCAAAACTCTTTCAAACATTCCAATTTAGTCCTTAAAAGTATTTAAACCCCTAAAACCTAAACCCTAAACCCGAAAACCCTAAACCCTAAATTGCTAAAATCCTAAACCCTAAAAAAATCTAATTTGAGCAATTAGGTTCCTCACCCATTCTTATCCCATTATTCTCAATTCCCCCTCTTTTCATCATCTTCATTCATTTTAGTCCCAAATCCTCAAAATGAAATTGTAAAGTGTCCCAAAACTATTCCAAACATTCCAATTTAGTCCTTTAAAATATTAAAAATCCTAAACCCCAAAACCCTAAACCCTGAAACCCTAAACCCTAAACTCCAAACCCCAAACTTCAAACTCCAAACCCCTAAACTCTAAAACTTAATTTTTTTTTTAATCTTCATCTTCATCTTCTCTTCTCATACTAAATTTTTTTGTTTCTAATCTTCATCTTTTTAGGTTAAAATTTTTGTTTCTAATATTCATTTTCATCTTCATCTTCCCATTTCCAGAATCTTCCAACATAATAATCATCATGTTCATTTCCTTAAATCATCATCATCTTCATCGCCGACGAACATCATCACTGTGAACCACCATAAAATCTGTCGATTTAGAATCTTCCAAAACAGGATTGGACGTCGATTTCGTCTTCCTCAACTGAATCTGTCGATTTCGTCTTACTCAGCTGAATCGAAGGATCGGACGTCGATTTTGCCTTAAGTGATACTGATTTCGTGCTAGATATTTGAGAAATCAAAGGATTCGATGTCGTGCTAGGATTCGATTTGGATATAGCGAAATCGAAGGCGGCGTGACTTGCTTGATCTGCATGCTTTCTTGGAGGTTGTTCCTTTCAAAAATGATGATGATGATGATGTTTTCGATTGGGGGTTGTGAGGTTTGTGGGAGAAGAAGAAGATGACGATGATGATGAATATCTAAGATGGATGATGGTTAATTGTGATGAAGATGAAGATGATGATGAAATTAGGGTTTCAGGGACCAAAATGTTTTTTTTTTTAATTCTGATTTAATAAATTTGAGGACCCAAGGACCAAATTGCAAGAGAGTGGTTTTTTTAGGGGTTAGGGTTTAGGGTTTAAAAGTTTAGGGTTTTAGGGTTTAGGGTTTTAGGGTCTAATGTTTATGATTTTAGAGTTTAGGATTTTAGGGTTTAGGGTTTTAAAAATTTTAGGGTTTTGGAGTTTAGGGTTTTAGGGTTTTTAATATTTTTAAGGACTAAATTGGAATGTTTGGAAGAGTTTTGGGATACTTTAGAATTTTATTTTGAGGATTTGGGACTAAAATGAATGAAGATGATGAAAAGAGGGGGAACTGAGAATAATGGGATAAGAATGGGTGAGGGACCTATTGGTCAAATTATATTTTTTAAGGGTTTAGGGTTTTAGGGATTTAGGATTTTGGGGTTTAGGATTTTATGGTTTATTGTTTAGAGTTTGGGGTTTAGGTTTTAGTGTGTTAGGGTTTTTAATACTTTTGAGGACTAAATTGGAATGTTTGGAAGAGTTTTGGGACACTTTACAATTTTATTTTGAGGATTTGGGACTAAAATGAATGAATATGATGAAAAAGAGAGGGAATTGAAAATACTGGGATAAAAATGGGTCAGAGACCTAATTGCTCAAATCAGACTTTTTTTTTATAATAATGCTGAGGTGGCGAAAATTGCACAGGTGACAAATTTTTTTTTTTCAGTTTAACCCGTGCTAATGTGGCAGTTAACGTGCCACGTCAGCACTTAATGTGTCACCTCAGCTTTTTTGGGACGACTGGTTGACGGATTGACTAACTTGCCCAACTAATCGAAAAATTCGGGGACCAATTCTTCTATTTCGTAAATCTAGGGACCAAATGCAAAGCGCCTGTAAAATCCAGGGACCCGAATGCTAGTTTACTCATAAACAAATGGTTAGATTAGGGTACCGTATCAAATCCCTACGAATAAACTTTAAAAGACAGTTTATCTGTCAATAATATATTTTTTGGTAAAATGTTTTTTGGTACCTGTGGTTAGTACCGAATCTACTTTGATACCTTGAAAGACAAAATTTGACACTTTGGTACCCTGAGGTTTGCGTCGTTAGCACTTTGGTACCCTGTGGTTATTTTCCGTCAAAATTTAACGGAAAATTGTTAGCACTTTTGAAAAAATTACAAAGCGCCCTCAAATAGTTTCAAAATTTTCAAAAAAAGTCCCTAGGTTATAATATTTGAGGACTAAAATGAAAATCATAACAAAATTTTGGGATCAAAATTTTCAATTAGAATAAACATTAATCACTAACCAATTAATTAGTACTCAATATAACAAGTGCTTTAACCCCTTAAAATCTTAGTTTTCACAAAATATAAAATGTACATACATCACACAGTGTCGCAAGACTCTCCAAGTCTACATACCATTATTTATGATCAAGTTAATTTTGAAAGATATATAATCAACTTTAAATAATGGATGGTATTCGTCATAAAGTCAACGAGTTATTATGATGACCATTTTTTAAAAAAATAATAATTAAAAAAGATTGAAATTACTTGTCTATAAATAGACTCACCATACAGTTTAATCAAAACAACACAACTCCAATTCTAGTCTTATTATCATCATGTTTAGTCCCAAATTCATTCTGTTTTGTGTGGCTGGGATGTTATGCATATTTGTATGTGCAGGGGATTCCAAAATGAAGAGCTGTGTGTAGACAGAAAAGCAAGCTCTTCTCAAGCTCAAACATGGCTTCATTGATGATGGACACATTCTTTCTTCATGGAACGGTGATCGAGCCGGTTTATACCATGCTATCTAGAGGTCTTTGGATGTGTTTTGTGATGTTTTATAACCAATATTAGGTGTTTTAGGCCTCTAGATATGATAATTGTTGCATTAAGATCACAATTGCATTTTGGTCCTTTTATCGGTTTTTAGTGTAATTCTCTCATGTTTTAAGTGTTTAATTATATCTTGAGATTTTACATGTTTATATTAGTGCAATTGTAAGTTTTTAGGAGCCAAGGACCCAAGGATTAAAGTGAAAGAAGGCCGGGATCGAAGCGGAATGAAGTCGGTAGCAAAACGAAGGCAAAACACCATTATTTTAGACTAGGTCGTTGGAAAGCCTCCTCTTGCCTTGACGGCTTTCCAACGGCCTCAATTTCAGCGCCTTAGGCTGTTGGTAGTCCGCCGCCATGCACAGTAGCGGCTTTCCAACGGCCTTGTCGCGATTTTTCATGCTGATTTCGTATTTTTGCAAACCCAACCCAATCTTTCACTCATTTTACCCGAAACTAAACCCTAAGGACTCGAAATATTGTTCCTAAACCGACCCAACTCATCATTTAACATATATCCACCTAAAACCCTCATACACACATCATTCTCACCTCACCAAGCCTCCAACTCGTCCCTCTACTTCTCCACTTCGTCTCCTTCATTCTCAACCACCCTCCATGGCCGAAACTGAGGTTTGGGAGTGCAGCTCCGGCGTCTCTCCACCAATGGTTGGCTAAGAACCTTGCTTGGAGTGTGGATGATGAAGCTAGAGCACCAGATTCTATCATCTAGGGAGTTTTTCTTAGTTTATCGTCTTATCTATTTGGGATTCTAGTTTAGTTGTTTAACTTGACTTAGATTTCTGATGTAGTTGATGATATTGATTATGTTCTCTGAGTTTGTTCTTGATTGATTCACATTTGACTCTTTAATCGATACTCTTCGTTGTTAAGCTCTATCGTGTTAGTGTTGATTGTGTGAATCTTGATTGATTATTGTTTAATTGTCAATTGGACTAGCTCTAGGAACTATCTTGACTTAATTGAGATGTGGATTAGTTGATTAGTCACTTGTTTAAGAGCTAATTAATTGGGTTAATTAATCTTTTCTATGAGTTTTCATGGCAACGTCAATTTGGTCCCTGAGTATGAATTTCCTATATCATTTGTGGTGCAATGATAGCTTAGTCATCTGATAACTCCAAGTATTTCTCCATTTTTATCCACTTTTATAGTTTTGTCTCGTATTCAGTTTAGTCCCTTATTCATAGTTTTGCTTTAGTTCTTAAACAAATACACTTTTACCGGAATTTCTTAGTTTGTTTAAAATTTTTAAAGCCAAATCGATCATTTCTTGTGCCTTGAATCGCTCGTACTCCACATTCGGGGAGTCCCAAAGAGAATATGACCCGGCGAATATCATTATACTACATATTTAGCCGGTCTTTTTGGTGCGCATTGCGACGTGCGCGATCAAACGGTGAGGTTGATTGTTGTCAATGGTATGGCATTTCATGCAATAATATGACTGGACATGTCACCAAATTGTTTGTCTCTGGAGAAAATTATCCTGTCGAACTCAGAGGTAATATCAACCCTTCACTATGGGAATTACAGTATCTAACTCACTTGGATCTCAGTTGTAATGATTTTGAAGGAAGCGAAATTCCAAAGTGCATTGGTTCTCTTACTCAACTAAGAGAGTTGATCCTTCCAAGAGAGTTCATACTTTCAAGTTCTGGTTTTGTTGGAACAATTCCTCATGAATTGGGGAATCTCTGTTAGATAGTTTGTAATATGGAGATGAAAAGAAGTCCCACATTGGGCAACTCAAATAGTACTTCATAGTATATATTATAGAATCCATTTATGATATTAAATTAATTATATATATATAATAGTGTGTGTGACATATATATATATATATTAAGTGACTTAAATTAAATTTCCAAGTTAATTTTCAATCAGATTAATTATTTTTAATTAACTTTTAAATATAGCAACAGATTAAATGTTTGTAGCAACAGATGTGACTGTTGACAACAAATATGACCGTTGGAAGTACCTTTTCACATAAACAGATACGTCTGTTTAATGGTGCCTTTTCATACTCTATAAATAAACAGTTCCATGGGTTTTGTTGTATCCTGAGAGAGATATTATGTGGATAATCCTATAGCACAGGCATAATCTCTTAAAAGAAAGTGTTTTCTCACGCCTCAAAACCCACAATTCTCTTCTTCTCATACTCTGTTTTTCCAACAATCTATACAATTGGCAAACTCTCGACCTCAGTTGGAATTATGATTTGGTTCCAAAAAGTCTTGAGTGGGTTTCTCACCTTTCTTCTTTGAGGTATCTTGATTTGTCAGGGGTTAATCTAAGTGGGGCAATTGATTGGAAATCATCATTGTCAAACCATCTCCCTTCTCTCTCAGAGCTTTACTTATTTGGTTGTTCTCTTCCTCAAGTCAATTCTAAATCATTCTTTCACGTGAAATCTTCCACTACTCTCAAAGTCCTCTCTCTTCCATTTAACAATGTGGATTCTTCAATCCTGTCTTGGGTTTCTAATTCGTGTCACTTAAAAACATTGCGTTTGTCCAACAACCAAATGTCAGAAAGACTTAGTGATTGGATACTTCAATTGGATTGTGCCCAAAATAGTATAGAAACGTTGGATCTAAGTGAAAACCCATTTGATAGTGGACCATTTCCTGATTTATCGAGATTCACATCCCTTGTGAGTTTAAATCTTAGAAATACTAATCTTTTTGGTTCAATTCCGCAATCATTTGGATACTTGCCGCATCTTTTAGATCTCGATCTAAGTTATAACAACTTGAGTGGAGAATGGATTCCCCAAACTTTTGAACAACTTCCAAATCTCACTGCATTGGTGCTTTCTTCAAATAAATTGGAAGGTGTAATCAATGAAGCACGTCTATCACCTCTGTCTAGTTTGAAAGAGTTGGATATCTCCCACAATTTCATTTCCTTCAACTTTAGTTCAAATTGGGTGCCCACTTTTGAGCTCAATTTTCTATTTGCATCATAGTGCAATATAGGCCCTGACATTCCAGCATGGCTCAAATATCAAACCAAGCTTGATACTTTGGACTTATCTAATGGGAGAATTTCAAATTCATTACCTATATGGTTTTGGAATATATCTTTGAATTTGGGTTACTTGAATGTTTCCCATAATAAAATCTGTGGAGCAATGCCAAAACTATTACCGAAATTCAATGTGAGTTCCTTTCCAACTTATTATTATATTTGGGATTTGAGCTTCAACAACTTATCTGGTCCCTTGCCACATTTTTCACGAGATGCATCAGTTCTTCTTCTCTCAAATAATAGGTTTTCAGGGTCCATATCTTCTTTATGTGCCACTTCTCAAATGGATTTATATATCCTTGACTTGTCTAATAATATGCTTTCTGGAAGTCTTCCAGATTGTTGGCGGCAGTTTCCCAATTTGAAAGTTCTGAATTTGGCAAATAATGGTTTCTCAAGCACTATCCCGAATTCATTTGTTACTTTGACAAGCCTTGAGACTATCCATTTAAATGACAATAATCTTTCTGGTGAAATACCATATTTGAGAAATGCTCTTAACTTGCAACTCTTAGATTTTGGGCAAAACAGTTTTAATGGAACAATACCCACATGGATTGGGGATTTCTTGCCTAATTTGATTGTGCTTCGTCTAGAGGGAAACAAGTTTGGGGGAAGCATACCTACAAGTCTATGCAATCTGTCAAGTCTTCAAATCTTGGATCTTTCACACAACAATTTTGCAGGACTGATACCGCGTTGTCTTGATAACTTGAGTGCTTTGTCAAATATAACACTTGCAAGGAAAATCATGTCTTATGACGCTGCAGGTTTTGGTATTGATGATCTATCTATTGGTGATGTATCAATAGATCCATCATTCATAGACACTACATTGTTGACATGGAAAGGAGAATATGTGGAGTATGGTAAGAATCTAGGGCTTATGACAAGCATTGATCTCTCTTGCAATCACTTAATTGGAGAGATTCCTTGGAGCATCACAACACTTGTGGCGTTGGTTTCTCTCAATCTATCATCAAATAATTTGACAGGATTTATTCCCAACAACATGGGTGACATGAAAATGTTGGAATCACTTGATTTGTCAAGCAACACTCTTTTTGGGGAAATTCCAGAAAGCTTTTTATCTTTGAATTTCCTGAGTTATTTGGACTTGTCCTTCAATAAACTGTTTTCTCTGTTTATGGTTCTTAATAAGGAGTTTTCATTGCGGTTGTGTACTAATGTTTCTTCCTGAAACCAAACAAAGGACAGAGATTCAATTGTTTTCTCAATTCCATTAGCTTTGATGATTAAACTTATAATATAGACTTTTTAAAGACCACATCCACACATAAGTGTTGCCCCATGAAACGAGTTAATTTTTAGGCAGACTTTTTAGCATCAGTAAGTGTTGCCCGTCAAACAAATTCATGTCACTTTGAAAACATGGAAGCACGCAGCGGAACAAACCGCTACTGTTTTTTAATTTATATTTCAGCAACAATTTAATACTGCTCTCTTGCATTGTTTTCAGATTTTTTTAATATATAAAAATAATTTTTCATTTCATTTTTATAGATATGTTTAATAGTTTTCAATTATTTTAATTAGAATAAAATAACTTCATGTCTTCACCCAAATTTTAATCAAATGCCATCATAATTTCTTACATTAATTTAACCTATTATTATTATTACTGTAATGATGACATGCAATTTTTTTAAAAGAAGAATGCGTTGGAATGTTGGATGGTACAGTATGAAAATGTCAAAGTTCTATTTTGGTCCCTTAAGTTTAGCTAAAGTTTCACTTTAGTCCTTATATTATTTTTTTTTCATTTTAATCCCTTAACTTTTCCAAACGTTCCACCGCTAATCCTCGGTTATTTTTCATCCAACTTTTATGTTAAAAAAAGAAAAAATTAACTTTAATCTCTAAAAAATTGTATTATTTTGCATTAAGGTCCTTTTCTTTTATAGTTGGACCATAATGTAAGAAAATAAATAAATTGAAATCTTAATCGATTTTGTCCATAAAATGGAAAAAAAAAAAAGACACAAACAACGACTTCTTCTTCGATCTTCCCCAACCTCTGCGACGTTTTCTTCTTCTTCTTCCTTCGCCGGGAACGATGGCCTCTGCGGTATCTTCTTTTTCTTCTTAATCGGTCCGGTTCCATCTTCACCAACCTCCATCCTTCCTCCTTCGCTGAAAACGACGGCCTCTGCGGTGTCTTCTTCTTCTTCTTCCTCCTTCACCGGAAATGACGGCCTCTACGACGGCATACTGTCAAAGCCTCGCCTAACACTCTCTCCGGCGAGAAGCAGCAGCAACGGTCGAAGAGAACTTCTGGCACCTTCGTGTGGGTAGTCACGGCGGCGCTGGCCTGACACTCTCTGGAACGAGATGGAAGAAGAGCCGTTGAGGACAACTATGTCGGAAAGCCATTATAGCCGACGACGACGCCAAAGTCATCGATACTGATTTCCATCCATTATCTGCCGCTAAAAATATCTGAAATACTGAGTTGGATGATGACGTGGTAAATATGGGTAAAATTATGGGACTAATGGAAATCAGCTTGGAACCAACGGTGAGACATTTTTAGAAATTATGGGACCAAAATTGCAACAAAAAATTTTATGGGACCAAATTGAGACTTTTGCCAAAGTTATGGGATCAAAATTGCAACAAAAAAATTATGGGACCAAATTGAAATCTTTGCCAAAGTTATGGGACCAAAAGTGCATTTTAGCCTTTTATATATATAGGAGAACCCTAACTTTCTTTTGTGATGAAAATGGGAGGAATTGAGTGTCTGAGTTAGGAAGGAATAAGGTCTTATTGGAAATAGAGGCATTTTTAGATTCAGTGGTTGAAGAAGAGAGGAGAGTGGAGAGTGCGTTTTTTTTTTTCAATTTTGAGATGAAATCAATTAAAATCTCCATTTTTTTTTTT
>QANZ01055997.1:41483-56562 GCA_003254925.1 Chamaecrista fasciculata | reverse complement strand
TCTATGGAGCTTCTCTAGGCGTTTCTCGTTTATATGGCCTAAACAACAATGCCAAAGGTACGTAGGATTTAAGTCGTTAATCTTAATCCTTTTTATATCGATGTTATAGATATTGTTATCGTGTTGTCGTTCTAATTTCAAGATGTAATGATTATCTTGCGAATCACCATAAGCAAATAAAACATCATCTTTATAAATAGAACACCTTCCATTGCTATTTACACATGTAAAACCTTCCTTATCCAAATAAGAAAAGGAAACACTGTTTGAACTCAATGAAGGTACATAATAACAATTATAAAATATGCCCAGAGGGCAACACAAGCTTGTAGGTTCCTACAGCAACAGCAGCAACTCTTGCTCCATTGTCCACACGTAGGTCCACCTCGCTTCTGTCAAGCTTTCTACTGTCTCTAAGACCCTTCACATCAAATGTGAGAACCACATGCTGTATCTAATACCCAAGTGGTTAAGGCAGAAAAGCGAACGTCTATAACGTTGATCCTAGAAGTAGAGACCTCACCGCTCTTCTTCTTCTTTTGATCTTCCAAATACAATTTTCAATTTCTTAAAAGGCAAATCGCATCCTTTGAAGGCTTTGCCTTCTTCGCAAGTTGTGGGTTAGGCTTGTCCCCTGGCTTGGTCTCACCAATCGGGGCTTTAGCCTTCCTCTTTCCCTTGCCCTTCCCTTTCCCCTGGTTCTGGAACATTTCCTTGAGATGTGTGACCATCTCAAAAGCTGACAATATTTCCGTGTTCAACTCTTGAACCATCGTGGCTAGCATCAGGCAAGCAACGTCCACAGAGTCATTGAAGTGCTTCTCACAAGCAGTTCTTTAAGCTCTTAGAGCGTCCTTGGCATGCTCTTCAGAGGAGGGATTTCTAGGACATCGAGCTTCCTTCGTTGGGTGAGAACAATTCTCAAATTATAAAACCAGTCAAGGAAGTTTGTCCTAGAGAACTTATCCTTCTCAAAGATAGATCGCAGTGATAACGTTGAACTATTGTTTGCCATTGATTCTACAACTAAGATATGAAAGTTAATTAGCAAAAAGGTCCACTATTTTATAAAACCCAGCAAAATTATTATTAGTGGCTAAGACCCATATTTCACCAAAACTTACCGTCGCAGAGGCGATCATGCACCCTTAGGTTATTTAGGTAGGTAACCCTTTACCAATCACATCTCATGTGACTCTTAGATCTTTATGGGACTATATCATCATATGATACTTATTATGGCATGTTTATCCCATCTATTGCCTTGAGGTCCAAATCCGATTTGATAACCCCATTAAGTCACAAAATAAAACTCGTGAATGGCTAGGCTCAAAACAACGAGGCCGAAGCCCTACCCCATATTATCAAGGCCCACTAAACACGTGTCGCGGAGGCGATCACCGCCTTTAACAAACCGAGATTTCAACAAGGCGTTGCGTTGAATCTCCCATTCACCCGTGTCTCCCCAAGGTAAAAGTAGATACGTGTCGCGGAGGCGATCACTGCTCTACGATGAACAAGGTTTCGACAGGGTGTTTTATTGATGGCATTAAAACTTAGGATTTTAAAAGGGTTTGATTTTGAAAGTTCCATTTGGGTTCAATTTTAAATCCAATTTTAAAATTAAACGAGTTGTGCCATGTGTTTATTCCCCATGTATCGCATACATATAAACACGTGCACGAATTTTGTATCTCATACAAAATCCTACGCTCCTATCGAATACATATTTATGCGTGAATCTAAAACATAGCATGTTAAGTCGCACCCCTACACATACATCTAGCGCAGATTGCATCTCGTACAAAAATTACTAAATGCATATAAAGAGCATGTTCGGATATGGCTCGTCTACCCTAAAATTCCCTCAAGCCAATGAGAGAAGTTTTCTAAAAAGAAAAATAAAATTACATTGTGAAAACCTCGTTTACATTGAGGTAGAAACAAAATAAAATTACATCGAGAATTTCAGGGATTACATCGAGAATTTCAGGGAGACGACACGCAGGCCGTATTTACCAAAAATACCTAGAGCCATATCCAACACCATATTTAAACATAAATGAACACTTCACATATATAAATATATATAAACACGGCAAACATACAACACACACCAAAAACGACTTTCTTCATTGTGTTCAATTAGGGTTTGTGCAATTTAACATGCCCTCTTAAAATTAAGTATTGTACCAATAATTAAAATTCAAGAATCAAATTCAAGAATTTCGAATTATTGACCGAAAATTAATAAATTCTTAATCTAAAAATTTCGACCACCCTACACATATTATAATCAAAACAATTTTAATTAAAATATATAGGGTTTTTCGATCAAGACTTAAAATTTCAAGAAAAATTATAAAATCAATCCGATTGATTTTCCTATGTATCACATACATATACTTGCACCAATTTTTTTAGATAGGTTCCAAAACATGTGGTGGAGTTTCGCAAAACTTTTAAGCATACGATTGAAAACGGTAAACACATAATCATACATCACATGTATAATCACCAAAACTAATATAAACCCAAAATAGCGTGGCTCTGATGCCACTGTTGGA
The DNA here is from genome assembly GCA_003254925.1 of Chamaecrista fasciculata. Lineage (NCBI taxonomy): Eukaryota > Viridiplantae > Streptophyta > Magnoliopsida > Fabales > Fabaceae > Chamaecrista > Chamaecrista fasciculata. The sequence goes on along the minus strand of QANZ01055997.1, from coordinate 53,995 downwards.
GAATCACAGAGCGGTGCGCAGCGAAAGCGATAAAATAAAAAAACTTTAAATTAATAACGCAGCTCGTGATTTCCTGCCAGGATCCGCTATATGAGTTTATACTAGGAAACGAAAAGTGATTTACCATAAACAATCGGTAGCTTTTGAACGTTGCGATTCAGAGAAGTCCACTCCGAGTGTCCTTCCTCTGCCGGTGATCCACACGAGCAGTTTGGCAGATGCCCAAGTGCTAGCCTCCTTCACTTCTTCCCAAGTGAATGCGGGAACCGTATCTACGAATCTTGACTGCTCAAGAACAATTCTTGAACAACAAGAACAAGTGGTGCCAATTCTCAAGAACAATTCTTGAACACACACAAAACCCTAAAGTGTTAGGGTTTTAGTCACACCTTTCTCTCTCTAAGAAAGTGGGCGACTTTTCTCTCTCTCGTCTCTAAGGGAAAGTCGAAATTTCTCTAGTCACACTAAAAGATTAATTAGACGACTTGCCTATGTGTGTGTGTATTTTTATAGAGTTTCATCAGGGTTAGGGAATCACATTCCCTAACTCATGAAATCAGGGAATGTCTAAATAAAGTAATAGGGTTCATTAAACTATGAATTATGATATTACACTAATATTATAATTCAAAACAAAAAGGCAATTTAAATTTAAATTTCAAGATCAAATCTTAAAATTAAATCTTGAATGCCGAATCCCCATTGGCCAAGAGGTTTTGAATTCCTAATTAAAATATTACATTAATATCTTAATTTGAAATTGAAGATGTAATCTTGAAAACCAAAATGCAAGATCAAATCTTGACCCTTGGATTCAAGCCATGCGCCACCCCTTAGCCTAATTTAAAGAATTTAATAAATGAGATAACAACCCTAACTCTTAGGAAGTTATATTATCTTATTAATATCTTTAACAAATTGAATTAAAATATTACCCTAATATCTTTAATTTTAATTTAAATCTTGAATTCAAATCCCTAATAATATTGAATTAGAATATTACCTTAATATCTTTAATTCAAACTTGAATCTTGAAATCAAAATCAAATCTTGAATTCAAATTCAAATCTTGAATATAATAACAAAACATTTTTATTAATAAAATTCAAGAGATATGAGGCGCCACCCTCAATCTTATTATCCCAATATTAGTGAATTTAATAAAGCAATAATCTCCTAACTTTTAGGAAGCTTATCTAATTTATTATTCCCTAATATTATAAACAAGAATATAATTGTAAATAGATTAATTGAATTAACTATTTAACAATTAATATATTTAAACTTGTCCAACAAATTTAAATATCACAAACGTAGATATTTATTTAAGACAAGATTTCATGTCCTAAGACATTCAACTATGTCTTAAATTGTGTCACCAAAGTAACTCACGAATTAACCCTAATTCGTGTCCCACTACGGCGTCTTGATCCTGCTCGTGTGTGACCCAGCAGGCCTCACGTGAAGTTGGCAGCAAGTCATCCCTATGACTCACAAGTCGAGAGCGGACTCTAGCAAGCCATCACGACTACCCAAAACATGTGAGTTTATCGCTTTAACACCAAACGATTTAACCTTAGTACAACCTTGTCTTGATCCCGATTGTCACATGATATTTTGGTCATGGATAAGGCACAGGAAAGTCATCCTTAATCCAAACCATAACTTTCTCGATTCCTTGAGTTATTCCATTTCCCTGTGTGGCCACACATTCCTTGGACAGACTCATCGAGGGGCCCAGTCAAATATCTCTCAACTTAATGAGGGGCAAAATCCCATCTTAGTCAACCACATTCCTCAGCAAGGTAAACAACCAAACCCGTACCTAGCCTGTATGGCTACCCTGCTACGAGCAACGTTGGACTAGGCCAAAGTTTGACATCTACAACGCTGGAATAGTCAAGACCTCAGGTCTAAGGGCATCGTGACAGGTGTACAGGAGAGGCTAGCTCATGACTAAACCCATGCAGGTCGGTCCAACAACTTGTAACCCCTTACATAATTGCACCATGACTCTCGCAAAGCATCTAATGCATGTATCTCCATCCACCGAGGTCATGCTGGTCTTGGTTCATTCTCGCTCCCACGAGAACAATCGACTAGGGACCGTTTTAGATTAATTATCACATAATTAATCTAGGACGCTATCATAGTAAACATGCTAAAAATATGATAACAACATAATTTATCATCTATAAATTAATCAATATGTTCAAAACATACACATAAAATGATTGGCCCTAGGGCACAATCTCCATCAAACTCCCACTTGTACTAGGTAGAATCATTAATCAAACTGTTCCTACACTAGGAACATCCATTAATGTGGCTAATCCCCATCGACGTTACATGGCGTTTCATGTACGACCCGTGCTAGAGGTTTCGTAAGAGGATCAGCAACATTATCCTCGACTGCTACTTCACATATCTTGACATCACCTCTGTTAACCATCTCAAGGTGACAACGTCTGAGTATATATCACTGTCGGAACATTAGTGGGGACCCAGTCCCATTTGGTGTCTTTCCTGTCTCCACAGGGTGACCACCAAGCATACCTCAGACACTAGTTTTACGGTTCGCGTCTCCACGCGACCAACCCTATGTTGTAGAATAAGCAATCGTGCTCTGCTTGGAACCTTTCCAACTCACGATGCCACCGTTCAGGAGAAAATACGTATCCAGACTGCGATTTAAATTCATCTTGGTTGATTTGAAAAATGGGCATCCGTGTAACCAATTACACATCAGTTCCACCTAAACCAAGAATCCATCCTTAATCCTTCTCAAGTACTTAAGGATGTCTTTGACAGCGGTCCAATGATCCTCACCAGGGTCTTGTTTGAACTGGCTCGTCATGCTCAGGGCAAACGACACATCGGGTCGAGTACACAGTATGGCATACATGATGGATCGTATTGCCGAAGCATAAGGGATACCACTCATGCCCCCTCGCTCAACAAGTGTCTTGGGACACTGTTTCTTGCTCAGGACTAAACCATGATTCATCGGTATGAATCCCTTCTTGGAATCTTGCATACTGAACCGCTTTAGTACCTTATCCAAGTATGTACTCTGACTTAATCCAAGAAGCCTTTGAGATCTATCACTATAAATCTTGATGCCTAGAATATATGCAGCTTCTCCTAAGTCCTTCATTGAGAATGATTTTCCCAACCAAGATTTCACAATCTTCAAGGTAGGAATATCATTTCCAATGAGCAATATGTCATCAACATAAAGCACCAAGAACACAATCGTCCTCCCACTAACCTTCTTGTAAACACAAGGCTCATCAGGGTTTTGTAAGAAGCCAAACTCTTTGACTACCTCATCAAAACGATGATTCCAACTCCGGGATGCTTGCTTCAATCCATAAATGGATCTCTGGAGCTTGCATACCTTCTCTGGTTCCTCTGGACATACAAACCCCTCAGGTTGTGTCATGTACACATCCTCGGGCAGCCTTCCATTAAGGAATGCTGTTTTGGCATCCATTAGCCATATCTCATAGTCATAATATGCGGCTATGGCAAGGAGGATCCTAATGGACTTGGCCATTGCAACTAGGGAAAACGTTTCGTCATAGTCGATACCATGACGTCGAGTGAACCCCTTTGCAACTAGCCTAGCCTTGAAGACATTAACGTTGCGATCCATGTCGGTTTTCTCCTTGAAAACCCACTTGCACCCTACGGCTTTTACACCTTCAGGTGGACCAACCAAGGTCCATACCTTGTTGTCGTACATGGATTGCATCTCAGCCTTCATGGCTTCAACCCATTTCTCAGAGTTGGGATTCACGATAGCTTCTTGATAGGTGGTAGGCTCACCACGCTCCATGAGGAACACATCCTTGTTCTCAATCATCAAAAATCCATATCTTTGAGGTTGAGAACGTGTTCTATCAGACCTTCGTGGTTCTTGTGTCATTAGAGGAGCTTCCACAACGTCTTGTGGCTCTTCTCTAGTTTCCGTCTGTGCCTCTAGAGTGTCTTGTGGATCTTGAACCTCTTCAAGATCTATTTTACTCCCACTGTTTCTTTTGGAAACAAAATCCTTTTCTAAAAGGAATTCACTTCTGACTATAAACACTTTCTTTGTCAGATGGGTAGTAGACATAATACCCCGTTGTTTCCTTAGGGTATCCCACAAATAAACACTTGAGGGATTTGGGAGATAGTTTATCGTTAGGCTGCTGCTTAACATAAACTTCACATTCCCAAACCTTGAGGTAAGACATGATGGGCCTCTTCCCATTCCATATCTCATATGATGTCTTCTCAACCGCCTTAGATGGAACACGGTTAAGTGTGAAACCAGCAGTTTCTAGAGCATGCCCCCAAAAGGATGGCAGAAGATCAGCTTAACTCATCATAGATCGGACCATATCCAATAAAGTCCGATTCCTCCTCTTAGAAACACCATTCCACTGTGCAGTTCCAGGAGGAGTAAGTTGTGAGACTATGCCACAACTTCTAAGATGATCAATGAATTCTTGACTCAAATACTCGCCACCTTAATCAGATGAAGGACTTTGATTTTCTTGTCAAGTTGGTTCTCTACTTCATTTTGAAATCTCTTGAACATTTCAAAAGACTCTGACTTGTGCTTCATTAGGTAGACATAGCCAAACCTACTGAAGTCGTCAGTGAACGTGATGAAGTATGAGTAACCACCTTTAGCTTGAGTACTCATGGGTCCACATACATCACTATGTATGATTCCCAATAAGTTAGATGCCCTCTCACTGTGGCCAGTGAAGGGCGCCTTTGTCATCTTTCCAAGTAGACAAGATTCGCAAGCATCATATGATTCAAAATCAAAAGAGCTTAGAAGTCCATCTCTATGGAGCTTCTCTAGGCGTTTCTCGTTTATATGGCCTAAACAACAATGCCAAAGGTACGTAGGATTTAAGTCGTTAATCTTAATCCTTTTTATATCGATGTTATAGATATTGTTATCGTGTTGTCGTTCTAATTTCAAGATGTAATGATTATCTTGCGAATCACCATAAGCAAATAAAACATCATCTTTATAAATAGAACACCTTCCATTGCTATTTACACATGTAAAACCTTCCTTATCCAAATAAGAAAAGGAAACACTGTTTGAACTCAATGAAGGTACATAATAACAATTATAAAATATGCCCAGAGGGCAACACAAGCTTGTAGGTTCCTACAGCAACAGCAGCAACTCTTGCTCCATTGTCCACACGTAGGTCCACCTCGCTTCTGTCAAGCTTTCTACTGTCTCTAAGACCCTTCACATCAAATGTGAGAACCACATGCTGTATCTAATACCCAAGTGGTTAAGGCAGAAAAGCGAACGTCTATAACGTTGATCCTAGAAGTAGAGACCTCACCGCTCTTCTTCTTCTTTTGATCTTCCAAATACAATTTTCAATTTCTTAAAAGGCAAATCGCATCCTTTGAAGGCTTTGCCTTCTTCGCAAGTTGTGGGTTAGGCTTGTCCCCTGGCTTGGTCTCACCAATCGGGGCTTTAGCCTTCCTCTTTCCCTTGCCCTTCCCTTTCCCCTGGTTCTGGAACATTTCCTTGAGATGTGTGACCATCTCAAAAGCTGACAATATTTCCGTGTTCAACTCTTGAACCATCGTGGCTAGCATCAGGCAAGCAACGTCCACAGAGTCATTGAAGTGCTTCTCACAAGCAGTTCTTTAAGCTCTTAGAGCGTCCTTGGCATGCTCTTCAGAGGAGGGATTTCTAGGACATCGAGCTTCCTTCGTTGGGTGAGAACAATTCTCAAATTATAAAACCAGTCAAGGAAGTTTGTCCTAGAGAACTTATCCTTCTCAAAGATAGATCGCAGTGATAACGTTGAACTATTGTTTGCCATTGATTCTACAACTAAGATATGAAAGTTAATTAGCAAAAAGGTCCACTATTTTATAAAACCCAGCAAAATTATTATTAGTGGCTAAGACCCATATTTCACCAAAACTTACCGTCGCAGAGGCGATCATGCACCCTTAGGTTATTTAGGTAGGTAACCCTTTACCAATCACATCTCATGTGACTCTTAGATCTTTATGGGACTATATCATCATATGATACTTATTATGGCATGTTTATCCCATCTATTGCCTTGAGGTCCAAATCCGATTTGATAACCCCATTAAGTCACAAAATAAAACTCGTGAATGGCTAGGCTCAAAACAACGAGGCCGAAGCCCTACCCCATATTATCAAGGCCCACTAAACACGTGTCGCGGAGGCGATCACCGCCTTTAACAAACCGAGATTTCAACAAGGCGTTGCGTTGAATCTCCCATTCACCCGTGTCTCCCCAAGGTAAAAGTAGATACGTGTCGCGGAGGCGATCACTGCTCTACGATGAACAAGGTTTCGACAGGGTGTTTTATTGATGGCATTAAAACTTAGGATTTTAAAAGGGTTTGATTTTGAAAGTTCCATTTGGGTTCAATTTTAAATCCAATTTTAAAATTAAACGAGTTGTGCCATGTGTTTATTCCCCATGTATCGCATACATATAAACACGTGCACGAATTTTGTATCTCATACAAAATCCTACGCTCCTATCGAATACATATTTATGCGTGAATCTAAAACATAGCATGTTAAGTCGCACCCCTACACATACATCTAGCGCAGATTGCATCTCGTACAAAAATTACTAAATGCATATAAAGAGCATGTTCGGATATGGCTCGTCTACCCTAAAATTCCCTCAAGCCAATGAGAGAAGTTTTCTAAAAAGAAAAATAAAATTACATTGTGAAAACCTCGTTTACATTGAGGTAGAAACAAAATAAAATTACATCGAGAATTTCAGGGAGACGACACGCAGGCCGTATTTACCAAAAATACCTAGAGCCATATCCAACACCATATTTAAACATAAATGAACACTTCACATATATAAATATATATAAACACGGCAAACATACAACACACACCAAAAACGACTTTCTTCATTGTGTTCAATTAGGGTTTGTGCAATTTAACATGCCCTCTTAAAATTAAGTATTGTACCAATAATTAAAATTCAAGAATCAAATTCAAGAATTTCGAATTATTGACCGAAAATTAATAAATTCTTAATCTAAAAATTTCGACCACCCTACACATATTATAATCAAAACAATTTTAATTAAAATATATAGGGTTTTTCGATCAAGACTTAAAATTTCAAGAAAAATTATAAAATCAATCCGATTGATTTTCCTATGTATCACATACATATACTTGCACCAATTTTTTTAGATAGGTTCCAAAACATGTGGTGGAGTTTCGCAAAACTTTTAAGCATACGATTGAAAACGGTAAACACATAATCATACATCACATGTATAATCACCAAAACTAATATAAACCCAAAATAGCGTGGCTCTGATGCCACTGTTGGAGAATCACAGAGCGGTGCGCAGCGAAAGCGATAAAATAAAAAAACTTTAAATTAATAACGCAGCTCGTGATTTCCTGCCAGGATCCGCTATATGAGTTTATACTAGGAAACGAAAAGTGATTTACCATAAACAATCGGTAGCTTTTGAACGTTGCGATTCAGAGAAGTCCACTCCGAGTGTCCTTCCTCTGCCGGTGATCCACACGAGCAGTTTGGCAGATGCCCAAGTGCTAGCCTCCTTCACTTCTTCCCAAGTGAATGCGGGAACCGTATCTACGAATCTTGACTGCTCAAGAACAATTCTTGAACAACAAGAACAAGTGGTGCCAATTCTCAAGAACAATTCTTGAACACACACAAAACCCTAAAGTGTTAGGGTTTTAGTCACACCTTTCTCTCTCTAAGAAAGTGGGCGACTTTTCTCTCTCTCGTCTCTAAGGGAAAGTCGAAATTTCTCTAGTCACACTAAAAGATTAATTAGACGACTTGCCTATGTGTGTGTGTATTTTTATAGAGTTTCATCAGGGTTAGGGAATCACATTCCCTAACTCATGAAATCAGGGAATGTCTAAATAAAGTAATAGGGTTCATTAAACTATGAATTATGATATTACACTAATATTATAATTCAAAACAAAAAGGCAATTTAAATTTAAATTTCAAGATCAAATCTTAAAATTAAATCTTGAATGCCGAATCCCCATTGGCCAAGAGGTTTTGAATTCCTAATTAAAATATTACATTAATATCTTAATTTGAAATTGAAGATGTAATCTTGAAAACCAAAATGCAAGATCAAATCTTGACCCTTGGATTCAAGCCATGCGCCACCCCTTAGCCTAATTTAAAGAATTTAATAAATGAGATAACAACCCTAACTCTTAGGAAGTTATATTATCTTATTAATATCTTTAACAAATTGAATTAAAATATTACCCTAATATCTTTAATTTTAATTTAAATCTTGAATTCAAATCCCTAATAATATTGAATTAGAATATTACCTTAATATCTTTAATTCAAACTTGAATCTTGAAATCAAAATCAAATCTTGAATTCAAATTCAAATCTTGAATATAATAACAAAACATTTTTATTAATAAAATTCAAGAGATATGAGGCGCCACCCTCAATCTTATTATCCCAATATTAGTGAATTTAATAAAGCAATAATCTCCTAACTTTTAGGAAGCTTATCTAATTTATTATTCCCTAATATTATAAACAAGAATATAATTGTAAATAGATTAATCCAATTAACTATTTAACAATTAATATATTTAAACTTGTCCAACAAATTTAAATATCACAAATGTAGATATTTATTTAAGACAAGATTTCATGTCCTAAGACATTCAACTATGTCTTAAATTGTGTCACCAAAGTGACTCACGAATTAACCCTAATTCGTTTCCCATTACGGCATCTTGATCCTGCTCGTGTGTGACCCAACAGGCCTCACGTGAAGTTGGCAGCATGTCATCCCTATGACTCACAAGTCGAGAGCGGACTCTAGTAAGCCATCACGGTTACCTAAAACACGTGAGTTTATTGCTTTAACGCCAAACGATTTAACCTTAGTACAACCTTGTCTTGATCCCGATTGTCACACGATATTTTGGTCATGGATAAGGCACGGGAAAGCCATCCTTAATCCAAACCATAACTTTCTCGATTCCTTGAGTTAGTCCCATTTCCCCGTGTGGCCACACATTCCTTGGACAGACACATCGAGGGCGCCAGTTAAATATCTCTCATCTCAATGAGGGACAAATTTCCATCTCGGTCAACCACATTCCTCAGCACGGTTAACAACTAAACTCGTACCTAGCCTGTATGGCTACCTTGTTACGGGCAACGTTGGACTAGGCCAAAGTTCAGCACCTACAACGCCGGAATAGTCAAGACCTCAGGTCTAAGGGCATCGTGACATGTGTACAAGAGAGACTAGCTTATGACTAAACCCATGCAGGACTCTTCGGGTCGGTCCAGCAACTTGTAACCCTTTACATAATTGCACCATGACTCTCGAGAAGCATAATGTGCATGTATCTCTATACACCGAGGTCATGCTGGTCTTAGTTCATTCACATTCCCATGTGAATGCTCGACCAGGGATAGTTTAGATTAATTATCACATAATTAATCAAGGACTGTTATCACAGTAAACATGCTAATAATATGATAACGACATAATTTATCATCTATAAATTAATCAAAAGAAATATGTTCAAACAAAAAAATATATAAAATGATTGGCCCTAGGGCACAATCTCCATCAAACTCCCACTTGCTCTAGGTACAATCATTAATCGAACTGTTCCTACACTAGGTACATTCATCAATGCGTCTAATCCCCATCGACGTTACATGGCGTTCATGTATGACCCGCGCAAGAGGCTTCGTAAGAGGATCGGCAACATTATCCTCGCCTGCTACTTTGCATATCTTGATATCACCTCTGTCAACAATCTCTCTAACAAGGTGATAACGTCTGAGTATGTGTTTGGTCCTCTGGTGGGACCGGGGCTCCTTGGCTAGTGCAATAGCACCACTATTGTTACAATACAAGGTTATGGGATCAGCAATGGTCGGAACCACTCCAAGCTCAACAATGAACTTCCTAATCCACACAGCCTCCTTCGCTGCATCTGATGCTGCTATATACTCAGACTCCATTGTAGAATCAGCAATCGTGCTTTGCTTTGAACTCTTCCAACTAACGCTGCCACCGTTCAAGAGAAACACGTATCCAGACTGTGATTTAAAATCATTTTGGTCGGTTTGGAAACTGACATCTGTGTAACTAATTACACATAGCTCTTCATCAGTTCCACCATATACCAAGAATTCATCCTTAATCCTTCTCAAGTACTTAAGGATGTTTTTGACAGCGGTCCAATGATCCTCTCCAGGGTCTTGTTAGAACCGGCTCGTCATGCTCAAGGAAAACGACACATCGGGTCGAGTAAACAACATGGAACACATCATGGATCCAATTGCCGAAGCATAAGGAATGCCACTCATGCGCACTCGCTCATCAAGTGTCTTAGGACACTGATTCTTGCTCAGGACTAAACCATGATTCATCGGTATGAATCCCTTCTTGGAATCTTGCATACTGAACCGTTTCAGTAACTTATCCAAGTATGTACTCTGACTTAATCCAAGAAGCCTTCGAGATCTATCTCTATAGATCCTGATGGCTAGAATATAGGCAGCTTCTCCTAAGTCCTTCATTGAGAATGATTTTCCCAACACAGATTTCACAATCTCCAAGGTAGGGACATCATTTCCAATGAGCAATATGTCATCGACATATAGCACCAAGAACACAATTGTTCTCCCACTAACCTTCTTGTAAACACAAGGCTCATCAGGGTTTTGTAAGAAGCCAAACTCTTTGACTACCTCATCAAAACGATGATTCCAACTCCGGGATGCTTGCTTCAATCCATAAATGGACCTCTGAAGCTTGCATACCTTTACTGGTTCCTCTGGACATACAAACCCCTCAGGTTGTGTCATATACACATCCTCGGGTAGCCTTCCATTAAGGAATGTTGTTTTGACATCCATTTGCCATATCTCATAGTCATAATATGCGGCTATGGCAAGGAGGATCCTAATGGAGTTGGCCATTGCAACTGGGGAAAACGTTTCGTCATAGTCAATACCATAACGTTGAGTAAATCCCTTTGCAACTAGCCTGGCCTTAAAGACGTCGATGTTGCCATCCATGTCGGTTTTCTCCTTGAAAACCCACTTGCACCCTACGGCTTTTACACCTTCAGGTGGATTGACTAAGGTCCATACCTTATTCTCGTACATGCATTGCATCTCTGCCTTCATGGCTTCAACCCATTTTTTAGAGTTGGGATCCACGATAGCTTCTTGATAGGTGGTAGGCTCTCCACGCTCCATGAGCAACACATCCTTGTTCTCAATCATCAAAAATCCATATCTTTGAGGTTGAGAACGTGTTCTATCAGACCCTCGTGGTCCTTGTGCCACTAGAGGAGCTTCCACAACGTCTTGTGGTTCTTCTCTAGTTTCCGTCTGCGCCTCTGGAGTGTCTTGTGGATCTTGAACCTCTTCAAGATCTATCTTACTCCCACTGTTTCTTTTGGAAACAAAATCCTTTTCTAGAAAGAATCCATTTCTGACTACAAACACTTTGTTGTCAGATGGGTAGTAGACATAATACCCCCTTGTTTCCTTGGGGTATCCCACAAATAAAAACTTTAGGGATTTGGGAGATAGTTTATCGTTAGGCTGTTGCTTAACATAAACTTCACATCCCCAAACCTTGAGGTAAGACAAACTGGGCCTTTTCCCAGTCCATATCTCATATGGTGTCTTCTCAACTGCCTTAGACAGAACACGGTTAAGTGTGAATGCAGCAGTTTCTAGAGCATGCCCCCAAAAGGATGGCGGAAGATCAGCTTGACTCATCATAGATCGGACCATATCTAATAAAGTTCGATTCCTCCTCTCAGAAACGTCATTCCACTGTGGAGTTCCAGGAGGAGTAAGTTGTGAGACTATCCCACAACTTCTAAGATGATCAATAAATTCTTGACTTAAATACTCGCCTCCTCGATCAGATCGAAGGACTTTGATTTTCTTGTCAAGTTGGTTCTCTACTTCACTTTGAAATCTTTTGAACATTTCAAAAGACTCTAACTTGTGCTTCATTAGGTAGACGTAGCCATACCTACTGAAGTCGTCAGTAAACGTTATGAAGTATGAGTAACCACCTCTAGCTAGAGTACTCATAGGTCCACATACATCACTATGTATGATCCCCAATAAGTCAGGTGCTCTCTCACTGTGACCAGTGAAGGGCGCCTTTGTCAATTTACCGAGTAAACAAGATTTGCAAGCATCATATGATTCAAAATCAAATGAGCTTAGAAGTCCATCTTTATGGAGCTCCTCTAGGCGTTTCTCGTTTATATGGCCTAAACGACAATGCCAAAGGTATGTAGGATTCGATTCGTTAATCTTAATCCTTTTCGTATCAATGTTATAAATATTGTTATCATGTTGTCGTTCTAATTTTAAGATGTAATGATTATCTTGCAAATCACCATAAGCAAATAAAACATCATCTTTATAAAT
>QANZ01055997.1:7728-32890 GCA_003254925.1 Chamaecrista fasciculata | reverse complement strand
TTTTCCTAGAGAGAGAAAGTGGCGCAAACCTAAAAGGAGTTTTAGGGTTTGTGACAAGGTTGTGTGAGATCAAGAATAAGATTCTTGATCATAGGCGCCATCTGTTCTTGGGAGTTCAAGAATTGTTCTTGAATTCAAGAACACCGTAGATAAGGTCCCTGGTTCACTTGGAGAAGTGAAGGAGGCTAGCACCTAGGCATCTGCAATACTATTCGTGTGGATCACCGGCGGAGGGACCACACTCGGAGTGGACTCCTCAGCATCGTAGACACAAAAGTTGCCGATCGATTTGGGTAAAATTCTAGTCCTTTTACTGATATAGATCCATATAGCGGATCCTTGGGAAGAAATCACTATGCGCATATTCTGGTTTTGTTTAATTTTAAATTTATACCTGTTTCCGCTGCGTTGTGTGCGTGGTGATTTCCCAACAACTAGCTCGTATGTCCCCACAGCAACAGCAGCAACCCTTGCTCCATTGCCCACTCGTAGGTTCACCTCGCCTCTGTCCAGCTTCCTACTGTCTCTAAGACCCTGCTCATTTGTACAAATGTGAGAACCACATGCTGTATCTAATACCCAAGTTGTTAAAGTAGAAAAATGAATACCTATAACAAAGATACCTGAAGTAGAGGCCTCGCTCTTCTTCTTCTTCAGATCTTCCATATACAATTTGCAGTTCCTCTTCCAGTGTCCTGGCTTTTGGCAGAAAAAGCAAACTGCATCCTTGGAGGGCTTTGCCTTCTTGGCAGGTTGTGGGTTAGGCTTGGCCGCGGATTTGGTCTCACCAGCCGGGGTGGTTCCCTTCCTCTTTCCTTTGCCCTTCCCTTTCCCCTTGTTATTCTGAACCATCAAGACTGTGATAGGCACCTTCTTAATGGATGCCTCAGCAGTCTTGAGCATCCCATGCAGTTCACAAACAGATTTCTCCATTCCATTCATGTTGAAGTTCATGACAAACTGATCATAACTTCTGGGCAGCGAGTTCAGGATCAAATCCGTCGCAAGCTCTGGTGCAATAGAAAATCCCAGCCTACTAAGGTGATCTATGTACCCCTTCATCTTCAAGACATGGGTACTAACCGATGCACCTTCAGCCATCTTGCAAGAGTGTAGAGCCTTAGTGGTCTCAAACCTCTCTTGCCTAGCCTGCTGCTGGAACATTTCCTTCAGATGTGTGTCCATCTCAAAAGCCCCCATCAGTTCCAAGTTCTTTTGTAACTCTGGAACCATGGTGGCTAGCATCAGACAAGCAACGTCCACAGAGTCACTAATGTGCTTCTCATAAGCATCTCTTTGAGTTCTTGTAGCATTGTTGGCAGGCTGTGCAGGGATAGGGTTTTCTAGGACATATAGCTTCCTTTCTTGGGTGAGAACAATTCTCAGATTACGAAACCAGTCAAGGAAGTTTGTCCCAACCAACTTATCCTTCTCAAGGATAGATCGCATTGATAACGTTGAACTATTGTTTGCCATTTGATTTTACAATTAAGATATGAAAGTTAATTAGCAAAAATGTATCCACCATTTTATAAAACCCAGGAAAATTATTATTAGTGGCTAAGACCCATATTTCACCAAAGTTTACCGTCGCTTGGGCGATCATGCAACCTTAGGTTATTTAGGTAGGTAACTCTTTGCCAATCACATCATATGTGACTCTTAGATCTTTATGGGACTGTATCATCATATGATATTTATTATGGCATGTTTATCCCATCTAATGCCTTGAGGTCCAAATCCGATTTGATAACCCCATTAAGTCACACAATAAAACTTGTGAATGGCCAAATTCAAAACAATGAGGCAAAAGCCCAACTCTATATCATCAAGGCCCATTAAACACGTGTAGCTTGGGCTATCATCGCATCCAATAAACCAAGACTTCAATAAGGCATCGCGTTGAAAATTCCATTCACCCGTGTCTCCTCAAGATAAAAGTAGATACGTGTAGCTTGGGCTATCACCGCTCCACAATGATCAAGATTTTAACAGAGTTGTTTTATTGATGGCATTAAAACTTAAGATTTTAAAAGGGTTCAATTTAAAATTTATTTTGGTTCAATTTTAAATCCAATTTTAAAATTAAACGAGTGTGCCAAAGTATTTATCCTCATGTATCATGTACATATAAACACGTGCACGAATTTTTTATCTCATACAAAATCCTACGCTCTTATCGAATACGTGGTTATGCGCAAAAATAAAACCTTTGCATGTTAAAATCGCACCCCTAAGCATACATCTAGCGCCAATTTGTATCTCATACAAAAATACTAAATGCACAAAATTAACCGTGTTTAGATATGGCCCATCTACCCTAAATTCCCTCAAGCCAATGAGAGAACTTTTCTAAAAGGAAAAATAAAATTACATTGGGAAAACCTCATATACATAGAGGTAAAAGAAAAATAAAATTTACATCTAGAATTTAGGGAGACGACACGCAGGCCGTATTTATCAAAATTACCTAGAGCCATATCCAACACCATACCCAAACATACATGAACAATTCACATATATTAACATATATATACACGGCTAACATACAACAACACACAAAAACCGATTTTTGATTGTGTTCAATTAGGGTTTGTGCAATTTAACATGCCTTCTTGAAAAATTAAGTCTTGCATCAATAATTAACAAATTCAAGAATCATATTCAAGAATTCGAATTATTGACCCAAAAATTTATAAATTCATAATTTTAAAATTTTCAGCCACCCTACAATATCATAATCAAAACAATTTTAATTAAAATATATATATAGGGTTTCGACCAAGACCCAAAAATTCAAAAAAAATATTAATCAATCCAATTGATTACCCTATGTATCAAATACATAAATTTGCACCAATTCTTTAGATTAGGTTCGAAAAAACATGTGATGGATTTTCGCAAATTTCAAGCATACGAATGAAAGCGATAAACATATAATCATACATCACATGTACAATCACAGAACTAGCATAAAAACAAGAATAGAGTGGCTCTGATACCACTGTAGGATAATTATAGAGGCAGCGCAGCGGAAAAACGGTAAATTAAAATTTTTAGCACAACTCTATAATTCCATTCCAGGATCCACTATCTGAATTTATGCTAGTAAAGAAAGAATATATACCTCAAATCAATCGGTGCGTTTGAATTCTGCGATTCCGAGAAGTCCACTCCCACGTGTCCTTCCTCTGCCGGTGATCCACACGAACAGTTTTGTAGACACCGAGGTGCTAGCCTCCAATTCTTTTCTCCAAAAGAATTCGGGAACCAAATCTACGGTTCTTGAATGATCAAGAACAATTCTTGATCTCCAAGAATTGGTGGCGCAAGTCTCACACACTAACCCTAAGGATTTTAGGGTTTTGGTCGAACTTCTCCTCTCACTTGGAAAAGTCGACTTCTCTCTCTAAGAATTAGGGTGAGTCGATTTTCTCTCTCACTTGAGAATGAATTAGGCGACTTGCTCCTATGTGTGTGTGAATTTATAATATATTCCTAAAATCAGGGAATTCCCAAATCTAATAAGGAAATCCCTAAATTAGTAAAAATATATATAATATTGCAAATACTTAGGGAGTTAATAATTCTGATTAGGGAATCCCTAAATTAGAGAATTATATAATCATAAAATCATAATATTACATTAATATTATAATTTAGGACTTGAATTCTTAATTAAAATATTACACTAATATCTTAATTTAAATTCAATATGCAATCTTTGAGATTCAAAATACAAGATCAAATCTTGCACATGGACCCCACAAGAATGCGCCATCTCCCTCCTTATTTTAAGGAATTTAATAAATCAAAATAACAACCCTAACTCTTAGGAAGTTATAACCAACTTATTAATTTCCTAACAATATTGAATTAAAATATTACCCTAATATCTTTAATTCAAATTTTGAATCTTGAAATCAAAATCAAATTTTGAATTCAAATTCAAATCTTGATTTGAATTAACAAAAAAATTTTATTAATTAAAACAAAAGCATGAGGCGCCACCCCCTTCCTTGTTATCCTAATATTAGAGAATTTAATAAATCAATAATCCCCTAACTTTTAGGAAGCTTATTTAATTTATTATTCCCTAATATTTTAAACAAGAATTTAATTGTAAATAGATTAATCAAATTAACTATTTAACAATTAATATATTTAAACTTGTCTAACAAATTTAAATATCTTAAACGTAGATATTATTTAAGACAAGACTTCATGTCCTAAGACATTCAACTATGTCTTAAATTGTGTCATCAAAGTGACTCACGAATTAACCCTAACTCGTGTCCCTAATATGGTATCTTGATCCTGCTCGTGTGTGACCCAGCAGGCCTCACGTGAAGTTGGCAGCAAGCCATCTCTATGACTCACAAGTCGAGAGCGGACTCTAGCAAGCCATCACGACTACCCAAAACACGTGAGTTATCGTTTTAACCTAAACAACTTAACCTTAGTACCACCTTGTCATAATCCCTATTGTCACACGATATTTTGGTCTTGGATAAGGCACGGGAAAGTCATCCTTAATCCAAACCATAACTTTCTCGATTCCTTGAGTTAGTCCCATTTCCCTGTGTGGCCACACATTCCTTGGACAGACTCATCGAGGGCGCCAGTTAAATATCTCTCATTTCAATGAGTGACAAAATTCCATCTCGGTCAACCACATTCCTCAGCACGGTAAACAACTAACCCCGTACCTAGCCTGTATGGCTACCCTGTTACGGGCAACGTTGGACTAGGCCAAAGTTCAGCACCGACAACGCCGGAATAGTCAAGACCTCAGGTCTAAGAGCATCGTGACAGGTGTACAGGAGAGACTAGCTTATGACTAAACCCATGCAGGACTCTCCGGGTCGGTCCAGCAACTTGTAACCCTTTACATAATTGCACCATGACTCGCGAGAAGCATCATGTGCATGTATCTCTATACACCGAGGTCATGCTGGTCTTAGTTCATTCACATTCCCATGTGAATGATCGTCCAGGGACAGTTTAGATTAATTATCACATAATTAATTAAGGACTGTTATCACAGTAAACATGCTAATAATATGATAACGATATAATTTATCATCTATAAATTAATCAAAAGAAATATGTTCAAACAAAAACATATATAAAATGATTGGCCCTAGGGCACAATCTTCATCACGAGAGTTTATAACAAAGGTTTCAATGTAGTATTTTCTGTTGTGTTTTTATTATTTGTGTGTTCAGGTCCCCCGGTCGGGTCTTAGGTCCCCGTTTTCCTTCATTTGTATTAGAGTCAGGTTATGCTGGTGCTCTATTCTCTAGGGTTTTGTTGATCTAAAATATTTTGGGGATATATTTGTTACCCCTTTCCTAAGACGTTTATGGGGTTTGTATTAATATGTTTGAGATAAATTTATTATCACATTCCCTAAAATGTTTAAGGGATATATATTTCAATAATTTTGGTATATATGATCCTGTGTATTTGAAGATAATTTTGTGTTTTAGTTACATGTATAGGTTCTCTATAATTGTGTCCAGATTTTTATCTGAACTTAGGAACATGCCTAGGTTCCCCAGTTTAATTTTTGTGATTGTCTTTGATGCAGTCTGTGTGATAATGATCTAAGCAAATCTTGTGTTACCTTTTTGGTCATATCTTGTATCTTTTATTTAATTTGTTTTCATGTTTATCTTGGATATCTGACAAGTTTGGTCTCTTAGACGATACAACATTTAATTATAAATCGCACCATATTCTAATATTTTCTCGACAATATTTGACTTGGAGATTTTATGTGACGAATTTGTAGTGATGAAATGAAGAAGAATGACATCTCTCTTGCGAATTAGTTCTATAAAGTTTTCATTGTAGTCCCTTAATATATTTTGATGTCATGATGATATTGTTGTTACTCTACTTTAATTTTGTATAAGTCAACATATTTATTTTTTTTATGAGAAAAAAAACTCATTATAAAATTTAAAATTATAAAACCTTTATAATATACACAGACACAAAAATGACTCGTGCATTGCAATCTGATTCAATTAATTGAATGTACAAATCGTTAATTAAATCCGATTAAATCAAGTTATTCATAGTTTTGTTTAGTACAATCTTACTTAAATTTTATATAGTTTGATTTAATTATATTAATCAATTTAGGTCAAATTTTAACAGCTCTAGTTATATAGACGAAAATATTGTACCATGTCTGCTTTCAGCATTTTAGCTTCGGCTCCAGCTTTATGTATAGGTGACTATGATAGAGAGAGAAAGCATGGGTCCAATAAAATAATAAATATATAAGATCTATATTTTCTTTCTCTACTGATATTTTATTATCTTTTTAAAATACACAAAAAAATAAAGAAAGCCAAAATGTAGAGGATTCACTTTCCCTTTTGACAAAAATATTAATTTTGTCCCTAATATTTTTTTACAATCAATTTTTTTTTTCAATGTTTCATATTTTGGTCAATTTTATCATTTTAGTCAAATATTAACGACAAATCTACGTCGATAATGATTTGTAATGTAAAATTAATAGAAAAAGAAAATCAAATCCTAACTCAGATTTAAAAAACAGGATGTGATCTGTCGTTAATTTATTGAAAGTAGTCAAATGATTAAATTAGCCAACATGTAAAACATTCGAGATAAAAATGATCGCAAAAAAAGATTAAAGACGAAATTGATAATTTGTGTAAAGTTTGTAAACAAAATTAGCACTTTTAGCTTTCCTTTTTGTGCCTTCTTCAGTGTTGTCTGTTTTTGGCTTGTTGCCTCCATGGAGATCTCCAAAATTCAAACGGCTAAAACTCCAAATTAAGGACATGCACATGGTTGAGAGATTTCAGAAATTAAAGTAATGGTGTAGAATAGCCCATAGTGAAGAAATGAAAAACGGAACACATGCGCTATTGGGAATTGAAGTCATGTGGTGTAATAAAATTTACAATGAATTGAACTTAGGGCCTGTTTGGTCCCCATTTACATCATCTCTTTATTTTAATGGAACAAAAATGATAAAGAGATCATTCAAATAATGGAATGGTATGAAATCACTTTTGTACATTAATATTTTGCATACATTTTTAACAATATATATATATATATATAATGGACCAAAAAGTATATAAACTTTTTAAAATTACATTAATTGAATATTTTTGTGTTTTTTTATTTTACTACATAAAAATTACCAACATGACCAGAAAGTAGTTAGGACTTTTTTAGAATAATAATGACAATTTTGTGAACCATTATTATATAAGGGACCAAAAAGTAAACGATTTAAATAATTATATAGAATAATTATTCGGTTACTCGGTTTAAATACATAGAAAAAAACGTTTGAATAATTTTTTTACATTACTATCTATAAAAAAGAATAAAAATAATTAAGTATTGATAAATTTTATAATAACATGTGTAAATTAATAAAATACTTGTTCTCATTTTCTTTCAACTATAATACAATTGAAAAACTGACCAAAAAGTAAATAGAATTGTTTTATAATAGTCTTGTGAAGGAGTATGTTAGTAATTATATAATTAGATGTAATGGATGTTTTAATAGATGGAAATTCATGATGCCTTAACCAAGAGCAATGAACAGTCTAAAGCCAATATGGGGATAATAGTGTTTACAGATCGTTTAGTTAAAGGGTCTTCTAACTTTATATATATAATAGGACGACCTTCTTTTTTTGAGAATTTTTTTTAGGTGAGTTGAACTTTTTTACATGGTATTTGAGTCAGGTTTGGACATGTATGGATGGTTGAGCCTTACAGTGGGCTGCTGTAGGAATAACTCGTTGGTTTCACACTTCTATATCACGTGTGAGAGGAACGTGTTGAAGTCCCACATAGCTTAGTTAAAGAGTCTTTTAACTCTATATATATAATTAGATAACTTTTTTCTTTGATAACTCTTTTGAGATGAGTTAGACTTTTCTACAAAGGGAGATTAAATGGGGGCGAAGGCTTTAATCAACAAAATTTTAACAAGTGTTATACAACAGATTAAAATAGTAAAGATTTTGTTTAATTGTTATCAAAACTCTATCTGATCATTTTTGCTTGTTGGTGTAAATTTTGCCTGGGACGTAAGTTTAACTATATATTCTTGGCAGTTTCATGTAACTTTAATTAATTTATGTGAATGTATAGAATATTGTAGCCACTCACTAGAAATATGAAAAAATTAAAGCTGATGAAAGATTTTGAAAGGACGAGATCTGACTTCTGCCATTATAATCTTGTGTCGCTTTTGTATTATCTGACTTTACATGCATTGAAGTTTCTCGAGTTTATATTTATTACTTTTTAATTTGTTTTTGAGAAGAGCTTCTATCACTAATTAATAGGGGTGTTCGCGGGCTGGGTTGGGTTGGGTTTAGGGCGGGNTAAAAAAATAAAAAATACATAAGTGGCGGGTTGGCGGGTTGGGTTGGGTTGAGCGGGCTCAGAATTCTGAAACCCGCAGCCCAACCCAAACCACTGCGGGCTAGGAATTTTCAAACCAAACCAACCCGCCAGCCCAAACCAAACCAACCCAAACCTGCGGGTTGGGTTGGTTTTTGCGGGTTGGCGGGTTGGCCCGAACCGCTGAACACCCCTACTAATTAATCATCACTTCTTGTTTGTGTCGAATTTCAAATTTTATTAGAATAGACAATAATGGGTACAAGAGATTTAGGATGAAAAATACAAATATGACAGACAAATAAGAAAATTCGAGAAACAAGAACAAAATAATAAGTGAGGACAAAATCATTTACAAGAGCCCAATTAATTTAAGAATTAATTAAAAAAATAACATATTTATAATCTAGTTCTTAAAAAATAAAATTATAAAATTTGATCACTGAAATATGTAAATATAATAAATTTGATTCTTTTATTAAAAAAATTTGGATTAAATTTAACTATGAATATAATTTTAAATATTAATCATTAGATGTAATAATTCAAAACAAAGACAAATTTGTCATTAAACTTCAAGTCAATTTCTTTGAAAAAATAATTAAATTAATTGAATTTTCTTCTTTAAATGACTAAATAAATTTTATATTTTTCAAATAATAAATTAATAAATCTATCATCTTTCAAGTATTAATTAATTATTAACTTTTTAAAATGTACTTATATTTGTCCTTATCACTGACGTTAATTACATATACACATAAGATAAATATAAAGTAAATTATTTATGTAGTCTTTAAATTATATGGAAGTAATTACTTTAGAATTCAAATTTTCAAAATTATTGATTTATTTCTTGAAAATTTATAATTTGTTATAATTCAGTCCTTTTTGAGACCAAGTTGTATAATAATAATGTGTTTAAGAAAAGATTAATTTGAAATTAGACATTTAGGCATAAACTAAATTTTTTAGGAAAAAATTAAAGAATAAAATAACAATATATAATTTTGTGATTAAAATATTAGTTTACTTAGAACAACATATATGTATTGGTGATTGTGAGAAGAATTAAGGCCACCCAATATATGGGTTGCCAAGGTGGGACCCTCTTGAGCCTCTTGATCTCCAACCATATATAAGATTAGTGTGAATAAGCATGTAAAGATTAATTTACATTTTATTTTTATTAAAATTTAAAAATAAAATAATTATTTTATTATATATGTTATATAATAAAATTCAATTTTTATAATTTTTATGTTATTTTAATGATAATTTATTTAATTTAAAATTGTGGAAAGTTATTTAAATTCATCTATTATTTTTTCTTGATCTCCTATTATATAATTATATATTCATTTTGTATTATTTATAATTTTTAATTGAGTTATTTTTTATCGATTAGAATAGTCTTCAGACATATATAATAACTAGGGGCTTTGCGTGCCCTAAAGGGCACGCAAATATGTATATAAAATAAATAAGAGACTAAATTGTTAACTTAGTAAAGAAAGAGAGACCAAATAATAAATTTTCTCTTATTTTTAATTTCATAGACTATAGTTTTAAACATGGACGACCAGAAAGGAGTGGAGCCATATAATATAAGATATAGATATAAATATTGAAAAATCATTGTCAGATGCATGGATGCATCGGGAAGAAAAAGGTAAGTATAAACATTTCCTGTATATATATTTTAAGTAAAAGAATTATTGGTATAACTCCAAAATATAGGGTCAATTTTAGTTATATCCTTAAATTTTTTTTAGGTTAATTATGATTTTAATATTTTTTTGTACCAATTTTACCTCAAATTTAGAAATATAATTAACTTAGATGTGAAACACTAGAGGTATACTTGATCTGAAAAAATATAAGAAGTACAATTAAAACATAATTCATCATTTAGGAATACAAAGAGTAGTTTTGTCTAATATATATATACTAGAGGCTTTGTGTGTCTGTTATATAAAATAAATGAAAGATCAAATCGTTAACTTAGTAAAAAAAGAGGGACCAAATACTAAATTTTCTCTTATTTTAATTAGATGTAATGTTTTTATCTTAATATAAGTGGAAAGACAACGAGAAGGCTTCTCCCACAGATAATATAGTATAGATATAATTTTCAATTTGAATTTCATTTTATTTGATGTTTCGATATCAAAAAGTTATTTGCACGACCTTCCTGATCAAATATATATCTATACTATATTATATGTGTAAGAGGCTTTATGGTTGGTCAAAAATAATTTAATTAAAATCAAAGAAATAACATGCGTAACTTTATAATTGGGTAACTATATAGATAATGGAAGAGAGAAAGTAGTAGATGGCTAAAACTTATTATTTGATCTTTTAATTTTCACACTTCTAACGATTTAGTCCTTGAATAATAGAAATATATTAATTAGTATTGAATAACTACAAATGTCAAATCAAACATTACATACATATTTCCGTACCCGAGCACCGAAAACCCCTAATATATATATATGGATCAAAATGCTCAAAGCTCAAGGACAAATATAGCATCACCATCAATAATGAAAACGACGGATATAGTTGGGGCTCAACGACATGTTAGATATTACCAAATTCTACTGAAAACGACGTCGTTGGTAACATAGACCACAATAATGCATTACTGCAAAGAAACAGCTGCCAATGCGCCGCACCCTAATAACTCCACCGACGGAGCCTCCTTCGTACACAAACCTATGGTAATTCTACTCTTTGCTTTTCTTTTTTAAATTTCTTTTTTGTGGTCACGCTATAAAATATAAGATTAGGAATGAGATGAGGAGAGATAGAGTTGGGGTAGCATCTATAGTAGAAAAATTAGTCGAAACATGTTTTAGGCAGTTCGAGCATGTATAAAGAAGACCTATAGATGTCTCAGTATGAAGAGTTGACTAAATAGTTGAAAATCTTATAATTTGGAGAAGAGAAAGCCCAAAGAAGACTATCCGGAAATATTTATCTATCAATAACGTAAATGGTCGAATGTGTAGGATAGAATGCGTCGACATCAATTAATCCATATAACCGATCTTATCTAGTGAAAAAAGGCTTTGGTTGTTGTTGTTTTGAAAATAGGATTTTGAATTTGATGCAGAGGAACAACTGGACCTATGGAACAGAGACACTGACACGAAAATAGAACAAGATTCAGACATAAACACATTAATACTTCCAATCTTTAAAAATACAGTACACTACACAACATATATATATATATAAATTAAATATTTATATGATGTAAATTTTAAAAATTATAATATCTATTTTTGACATATATCATATGTATCATTATTTTCTTTTTCAAATATTTGTCATGCCAAAGCTACGAAGAATGAACATTTTATTTTGAGAGCGTGTCAGTGTGTAAGATGTGCGTTTGTGCCTGATACTAGTACGACACTCATACTACTCATATTTATAAGTTTCAAAATATGAAACTAAATTCTTGTGACTTAAATACGCCAAATAATAGAAAATAATGACATATTATGAATATATATTGTAATTTTTAAAATTTGGCAAGAGTATTGTTGGTATCCCAAATATATGGGTCGTTTTCAGTTATACCCTCAATGTTTCACATTTGAGTCAATTATACCTCAACCCCTAACTAATTACATAATAGTCTAGAATGTTTGTCATATTTGACAAACATGTTCTTAGAAGGCACTACAAACCCTCTTTCTCTTCGTCCACTCTGTCCTCGTTTCCGTCTACATGATCCTTCTCGTCGTCGTCTTCAGCTTCTTGGTCTCCCCTAAATTACTTTGTTCCCATCCTTTTTCCTTTCCTTACAACTGTCTCTCTCACTCATCTTCTCTATTTTGACTCTCTCTCCAAAGGGGTTTTGAAGTTACTTTACTTCTCAATTTCGACGACCACGACGGTACCGCCACTGGAGATTGTGTGTTAACACTGGAAGCTAGAGCTATTGGTATTTCTGCTCGATTTCTCTATATTTGAATTTCACTGGTGAGTTTGTATGTGGTTGCTGGAACTGTGAAAAATAGAGGGGAAAGATTTTTCGGGTTTCTCAATTGCAAGGACTAGTTCTTTAAAGATGACAAACATTCTGGCTTGTTTTATAATTAGTTACACGGACTCGTGTGAAAGAAAAATCTTGAAAGAATTGAGGATTTCTAAATAATGGAAACTTAAGGACTTTGAAACAAAAAAAAATGTCGGGTTGATGTATAATTGACTCAAATGTGAAACGTTGGGGAAATAATTTACAAAAAAAAAGTTGGGGTATAACTGAAAATGACCTCATGCATTGGGGTTATAATAATACTTTTTCCTTAAAAAATTTATTAAAATCTAGAATTTTAAATTATTTATGTACAGTACAGTGTCGTGTCTTGTAATTTTAAGAATTTGACGTGTTTCTGTCATTATCAGTGTCCATGCTTTATAGTGTCAAAGCTGAAAAAAAATATTTTATATTCTGAAACTTATGAGACGTATTGGACACAACCATACTTCCTCAACCTAATATTGCATGAGTTCCACGTGTGGCGGGACCATACAATTTAATGCAATCCAGTCTTTCAAAGCCTTATGTGATCTATCCCATTGAAACTCAATGCTTTTCCGTCCATACCAAATCATCACATGCCATTTTTTCAATTCTGACATTTCTTTTTAGCAATTAGATAGTTTGTTTTCTCGATATTTCTTTTCTCCCCACACACAAAATAAATTTTATATATAGCCAAAAAGAGAAGGCCAAAAGCACAAGCATCAATCCAAAATCATGGACTTCCTTCCACTTCTCTTCCTAATCTCCATGGTTGTTGCCACCATTCTTTTCTTCATCTCCAAACTCAGCAACAAAAACCCTAGATCTTCCAACCTCCCACCTGGGCCTTACGCTTTCCCTATCATAGGAAACATCTTTGAACTTGGCACACAACCTCACAAAGCACTCACAAATCTCTCTAAAACCTATGGACCCATTATGACTCTCAAGCTAGGAAGCATAACCACCATAATTATCTCATCTCCTCAATTAGCCAAAGAGGTTAAGCAAATGAAAGACAACGATTTCTCTTCTAGGACAACCCCAGACACCATTCGGTCACATGATCATCACATACTTTCAATGGTTTGGATGCCTCCAACGGCTCAATGGAGAGCCCTCAGAAAAGCTTGTGCTACAAAATTATTCTCCTCTCAACAGCTTGATTCTACTCAAATTATTCGTCAAAGAAAGCTTCAAGAACTAATGAATCACATTGATGAAAGATGCAGAAAAGGAGAAGCTGTAAATACTGGTGAGGTTGTATTTACTACTGTGCTAAACTCAATATCAAACACTTTTTTCTCTGTGGATTTGGCTCATTATGCCTCTGATAATGCTCAAGAGTTTAAGGATTTGGTATGGGGTGGCATGGAAGAAGCTGGCAGGCATAATGTTGTGGATTTTTTCCCTATTCTTCGTTTTCTTGATCCACAGCGTGCACGTGCAAGGATGAACAATTACATGGGAAAGTTGATTAAGTTTTTTGATGGTCTTGTGGATGAGAGATTGAGTTTAGGAGGTGAGAAAATTGAATCCAAGAGGTGTAATGATTTATTAGATTCTCTTATTGAACTCATGATGGAGGAGAACTTACAAATTAGCCGGCCTCATTTGTTGCACCTATTTCTGGTGAGTATGTCTGAGACATATTTTAGGTAAATTATAGAATAATGATACTAGTTAATTTTTAGAAGATATATGCATTTATATACTCAATCTTTAAAAGTTTATTTATATGCAATTTTCATTCTTTAAACTTCATGAAATGAATATGTGTGTAGTGAATTTTATCATTGATAAACTTGTTTGCTTAATCAACAACTATTGTATAAGCCTAAGTTTGAATTGTGATTTATGGAAAGGATGGAGGAGAGAGGAGAGGCAAGATGATTATGACATATTCCCTTTGTTTAGAGAGATAGAAATTAGACGAGGATATAGTGGGAGACTCACTTTTATTCTCTTATTCTCCTCTATTTTTATAAGTTTCAAATGTCTCAATTCTCAAGTTAGCATATTTTAAAGATATATTGTTAAGTAAACAATTTATTTCTAAAATAAAATCAATGACATGGAAAAATAAAATATCTTAATATTCTAATATTATATATATATATATTATATTTTTGCAATGTTTTGGTAGTCTACCTTCAAAACCATATACTAAAATATAGAGTACTAGAATTTTAACAAAAAGAAAAAAAATAGAGTAATAGAAGGAAGTTAAGTAGTTTCCTACAAAACTTAATTACTTTTTTTGCAATATTATATTTAAAAATGATAATAAAAATAAATAATTTTTTCATATCTTATTTTTGTTATTTTAAAATATAATAAAAATAAATATTTGTTTTATGAATTATTTTATTTTTTAATAATTTAAAATTTCTAAATAATGTGTACATTATATTTACAGTATGCAAAGTTACTCATATATATATATATATATATATAAAGGTCTTCATATAATTATGTCATATATATATATATATATAATAGCAAAGGGCCAATAGTTCTTTTAAAAAAACTTTAGATGGTGATATATAATAGCAATTAGCAAGTAGATTCAAAGCGTCAATACTTCTTTTTAAAAAAACTTTGTACATGGTTTGGTTATCTATCAATCTCTTGTATGATAATTTAATATTTTTTTTAATTATCACTTTCAGATTACACCATTTTAATCGTATATGATAAAAAATGTTGTCTTAAAATGTCGTTCGTTTATTAGATAACAATATAAACTATTATATTTTGTGGATAATACAAGTGCTTACGCAGTATACATACCAATTGTATATATCTATATACAGACAAATTCTTCTTTCTAAAAATATCTAAGAAAAGACAAAATAAAATATTTAACTCTGATATATATCATATATAATACCAAGTGATGTGACATAAATTATTAATTAAAAACTTAAAATAGAAAAATTAAAGACCATTTCTTTTTTGAAAAATAATTTTTGAAAGTGATGTGGTTCATCATTAACCAGGGTTATTAAAACCGGACCGGCCGGTCCAACCGGTTCCGGTCCGAGTCATGCCAAGAACCGGACAAGCACATAACCGGTCAACAACCGCCCAAACCGGTCAATAATCAGAAAAACCGGAGTGAACCTGAAGGTTTAGGGGTTGAACCGGTTTAACTTGTTGGCTTGTGGGTGTCAGCAAATCGGGTCTGAGATTGGAAAGGAGAAGAAGAAGAAGGGGTGAGAGTGAGAGAGGAAAGTTCGATTAAGTGAAATCGGTGATCTGAAAACAGTGAAGGTTGTGAGATTTGTCTTGGATTTCCTGATGAACACGATCTGCCTCGTAGATTTCCTGATGAACACGATCTGATAGTGAGAGGAGAGAGAGTGGCGGATGATGAGCGAGCTGAGGAAGACGCATGCTAGATCTGATTGATGAGCGAGTTGAAGGTCTTGGGCTTGTGGTGGGGATCAATATTCTTTTAAATAAATTAATAGGCCACTTGTTCTAAAGGAAAGTAGATCTATTAATTCAATTTTCGAATTAGAATCAGTTCAGAGGAGGTAGCTTTAAAATGGATGGGTATTAGGGAAGGTAGGGAAGTCATAGGGCTGCGTGAATGACAAGAAAAGTAAAGCATTTAAGATTGATTGGACATTTTCTTTTTAATTTTCAGAAAATTGAAAAATAAGATCACCCCAAGATAGAGTACTTTAAAGGTCCAAACAGGATTGGTCTTTTTTTAAAAAAAAGAATTTATTGTTTTATTATTTATTAATTAATTTATTTATAAACGGTCCGACCCCGGTTGAACCCTGGTTGGACCATTGAACCTTGAACCGCTGCTTCACCTGGTTCAATGACCGGTCCGATTTTAATAACCTTGTCATTAACATACACACTGCCGAAAAATTAAAAGTTTTGTCACTTTCTTTAATTGTACAAAACATTTTAAAATTTGCATGTATTATAAAACTAATTAAGTGGGAAAACTAAAAGACTTTGTTATCTTTTCTTTATAAGAAAGAATTTCTATTTTAGTTGTTTATATCTTTTCTTTATATGTTTCTCCTTTTTATATAATTTTTTATCAAAAGGAATTTCATTAATACTCTCCTTTATAAATTTTTTCTAGTCATCTATGATTTTTTTAGTCAAAACTTATCAATCACGGCTGTAGACATGGTTATGTAATTATTTTTTTCAATAAACTGAACATCAGAACTTCAATAAAATGATGTAAAATCTAGAATCAAAAGATTACTTTAGCTTTTTTTTCAAATTTCAAATAGATATATCTTTTTTCTAAAAAAAAGTTTCTTCTTATAAATAAGAAATGGACATGAAATGGGTAAGAGTAAGACTAATACAGAGAGCTTCTCCACTAAATTTGGCCATTCTTAGGGTTTTATGTACAATTTTCCATTACTCACCATAACTTCTCCTACTTTTAATGTGCAATTGTTAGAATACACTATATATTATGGATACTTTATTTTGAGGACGTGTTACTGTATGAGACATGTGTCCATATTTGACACTCGTACGACACTCATATGATACATATTAATAAGTTTCAAAATATAAAATATTTTTTTATAACTTTAACATGACAAACAATATTAAATAATGATAAATATCACATATGTTATGAATAAACATTGTAATTTTTAAAATTATCATCAAAATTTATGAATTTTTAATTGTCTATATATATAAATATATATCGTGTCATGTTATATAATTTTAAAATTT
Source organism: Chamaecrista fasciculata (assembly GCA_003254925.1). Lineage (NCBI taxonomy): Eukaryota > Viridiplantae > Streptophyta > Magnoliopsida > Fabales > Fabaceae > Chamaecrista > Chamaecrista fasciculata. The sequence goes on along the minus strand of QANZ01055997.1, from coordinate 15,689 downwards.
TAGCGTATCAGTGTGTCCATATCCGGGTCGTGCATGTGTCGTATTAGCGTCTGTGCTTCATTGATATATAGGATACATCACATGTTGAAATTGTTATTATTGTAAAATGATTGTATTTATATAATGGATTTATTGTATGTGTGAGCTCATTTGTAAGATTATATTGGTTTCTATTACAATGATATTCATTAACGAACAATTATTATATCAGGATTTATTTGTTGCTGGAATAGACACAACATCAAGCACAGTAGAATGGGTACTGGCAGAGATGTTATGCAACCCACAAAAACTTGAAAAGCTCAAGAAAGAGCTTCAACAAGTGCTAAATAAAGATGAACAATTTGACGAATCACACATCTCAAAGCTTCCATTCCTACATGCAATTGTAAAGGAAACTTTTCGTTTACATCCACCTGTTCCTTTTCTATTACCCCAAAAATCCGAAGATGATGTAGAATTATCTTGTTTTATGGTTCCCAAAAATGCTCAAATCATGATCAATGTGTGGGCTATGGGAAGAGATTCAACCATTTGGGATAATCCAAATCAGTTCATTCCCGAGAGGTTCATGGAAAATAAGATTGATTTCAAAGGACGTGATTTTGAACTCATTCCCTTTGGAGCTGGAAAAAGGATTTGTCCTGGATTACCATTGGCTAATAGAACTATTCATGTTATGTTGGCCTCTCTTCTTCATTACTATGATTGGAAGCTTTGTGATGGCTTGAAGGCAGAGGAAATAGATATGACTGAGAAGTTTGGGCTTTCTTTAAACAAAGCTATCCCTCTCAAAGCTATTCCCATAAAAAACTAGTTATTGCATGTTTATGAGAGGAAATCATAGCAAGCTCATGTGTTATTGGATTTTCACTATAATTAATGTTGTGTTTGGAATATGTAATTTTAAACTTGAGAATGAACGTGAAAATGAAATGCTCCCATGCTGGGGAGCAATATGTAAGAGGTTTTAATTTACTCATAATCATATAAACAAATTTTCGTTCCACTTTGATACTAATTGAAAGAGAAAAAAATTTAGAGATTGAATCCTAAGAATCCCTAAAGGCTAAATGTAATTGAGAGACAATTATATATTGACATTGAATACTTTAAGTGTCATAGTAATGTAAAGACTTATTCAACCCATAATATTGAAGAGTTTCAAATAATCATATTGTTTCATAACTCTTCTTGGTCTTTCGTAAAATTTTTCTTTTATTTTAAGTACATTTGTTTTGTTAATTAATATCTTGGGAAAAGTTGTCCTGTCAGGATTCGAGTAGAGGACATTAGGGTTTAATCACCATGCTCATGTTTCTCCTTGTCTTAATGATAAAATGACCAGCCGTAAGGGAGTCTAAAGAGTTGTTTATTTGTTAAATGCATATATTTTTTAGTATAATGGCCAAATTAAATTACTGATTGTATAGTGTAAGTTTAATTTGTTCAACTATTGTCCGCCTTATATATAATGTGATGTTTGTGATCAATATTTTGATGATAAAAAATTGTCTTTTCATATTTGTAGGGTAAAAGCCTGTTAAGGACTAATTTGATAAAATGATAAGGTTCTTGGACATATTTGTAATTAATTAAGGACGTAGTTGAAAGAAATATTGAAGAAAAGTGAAGAAACTTGTTATATTTGAAAGCCAAGGACAATTTTTTAAGACTAAAATGTATTTTACACAGTTTGAAGACTAAAATGAATATTTAACTTTGGAATAGAAACCGACGGTTAAGATCAAATGCTAAAAAAAAAATCAACGGTTGAGATCCTATATAAACTAACGGCAAGATGCAGTAAAAATCAATGGTTAAGATTGAATCACATCAGCACTTTCCGTTAAATACTAACGGAAGTAAACCACATGCCCTTTTGTCTTAACGGTATAAACCTCAAGGTATCAAAATGTCACCTTTTAAACCTCAGGGTACCAAAGTGGAATCAAGAAAAACTACACGGTACCAAAGTGTATTTTACTCTTAATTAAATGTTGTTATACCCGTACCTCATTATAATTTTCAAAATTAACTGTACCTCGTACCCACACCTTTATCCATGTACGTACCTGTATCCATACAAGCGCAACTTATATAGCTCGAGACATATCGTATTCGAATTTGAAATTAGAGATATGACATATTCACTCATTGGAACTAAAAGAGCAAAAATTTTGGAAAACTTGGAGAACTAAAAGAATTGCAACAAAAATATATAAAAGGCTTAATTGCAACCTACCCCAAAGATAAGGATCAAAATTGCACATTGGCTTCATTTCTAAATCAAAAAATTAATGACCAAACTTAACATGTAATTTACTATTTTTTGTGAGAAAAAAAAATGGCATTATAAATTTTAAAATTATAAAACCTTTATATATATTGCCAAAGTCCCATTTTGGTCCCTCATGTTTGCTCAAAGTTTTGTTTTGACGTAACTTTGAGCAAACATGAGAGATCAAAATAAAATAAAAATATTGAGGGACTAAAACAAAGTTTTGAAAAAAAATGAGGAATCAAAACAAGACTTTAGCCTATATATATGCACAAAAATAAAATTGATGCATTGCAACAGGATTAAATTAATTGAATGTACACATTGTTAATCAAATCAAAATAAATCAATTCATTCATAGTTTATTGAATTTTACTATTAGATTTAATTTTAGTTTAATTTTAAACGGCTCTAGTCACATAGACGACAATATTGTATCAAGAGTCAGCGCATTCAGCATTATTGCTTCGGCTACAGCTATACATGATAGAGGCCGTTTTTGGCGCCTTCTTCTTCAGCCTTATCTATTTTTTTGTCACCATATGAGTCTCATCAAAATATGAGTAAACTAATAATTTAATTCTCGGATTGACAACTCAATTCTTAAAAGATTAAAATATATAATTTAATCACTGAAAGATTAAAACGGTATACTAATCAGTCTTTTTTATAGACTAAATATATAATATGTTGTTTTAATTTTTAAAGAATTTAAAAGTATATCGTTTTGATGTTTCACGGATTAAAAGTATATTTTAATTTTTCAAAAATCAAGTTTCCCAGTAAATTTTTTAAGATTAAATTATTAATTTACTCTAAAATTGACAACCAACTTAATCAACAAAATTTCAACAAGTGTTAGTGTGTTACAACTTACAACATATTAAAATAGTAAAGATTTGGTTTAATTATATTGTTATCAAAACTCTATCTGATCATCAGTTTGGTTTAATTACTCCAAAAAAAAAATGACGAAAATTGTACTTTGGCCTTATTTATAAATCAAAATATTCATAACATGTAATTTACTATTTTTGGTAAGTAAAACAAATGGCATTATAAAATTTAAAATTATAAAACCTTTATATATATATATGCACAAAAATGATTCAATTAATTGAATGTAGACATCGTTAATCAAACCAAAATAACTCGATCCATTTCGTACTTAGATTTAATTTGCTTAATTTTAAACGGCTCTAGTAATGTAGACCACAATATTGTATCAAGTCAGCATCCATCATTATTGCTTGGGCTTTCGGCTACAGCTATAGCCTATATAGGTGATAGAGGCCATTTTTGGCGCTTTCTTCTTGAGTCTTATCTATTTTTTGTCTCCATATGACACTATTCCGTAGTCAAGTTAGTCTCTTATTTAAACTAATAATCTGGTCTTTGAAAAGTCATTAAATTAATAATTTGATCTTTAAAAGATTAAAATAAGTTTTAATCTTTTATGAACTTAAAAATATATATTTTTTATCTTTGAGAAACTAAAAGTTTATTTTAGTCTTTCAAAAATTAAGTTGTTAATTCGATGACGTTTCATAAATTAAATTATTAGTTACTCTAAAAATAACAACCAACTTAATCAACAAAATTTCAACGAGTATTACTTACAACATATTAAAATAGTACAAAAGGGATTACCTTAGCTCAGGAAAGTGAAAATCCTGGAAAAGACAAGGAACCTCTAAGATTTCGTTTAATTGTTATCAAAACTCTATCTGATCATCTTCTTGTTGTAAATCAGAGACACATGTAGGGGTGTTCATCGGGCGGGTTCCGATGGGTCTAGCGGGTGGGATAACTGATCTGACCATATTTTATCATATATTTTGGTGACATTTTAGGGCATTTTATATTCATTTGGGATTCAATTGCATGCCTTTATGTCCCTTTATGATAAAATATGATGCCTTGAAGTTTGATGTTTATTTGGACTATTTTGTGATTAATTGAGTGGTTTTCTCGGGTTTAATCTTTATTACTTGATTGATCCTTTTTATCCTGAGACTTAGTTTCTCGATGTTCTTGATAGGTTTTGATGAAGTTCAAAGTGTTGAAATACTTCAAGGAAGGCTTAAGGATGCTTGGAGACGAGTCAGGGACCAAACTGAGAAGAATCAGAAGTCTGGAGAAACCGCCGCCGGAACCGCCGCCATGCATAGCCGCGGCGGGTCTCTCTGGAAAAACCGCCGCCAGAACCGCCGCCAAGCACAGCCGCGGCGGGTTTGCGATAATTCGTAATTAAGCAGGCCCAAGCCCGATTTGGATGATTCAGACCTAAATTCCTTAGGGATAAGCCGAAAATAACATATAGGAGAGGTCTAGAGGTCAGAGAGAGGCGACACACCACTGAAGAGAGAGTTTTACACATTCCATATCCCGGTTAGCAATTTGGTTCATCGTGTGAAGCTTTTCTTGAGATCATGGCAGCAAATTCTGAAGTTATTCATCTGTCAACCATGAGCGGCTAAACACTCATACCCGGAGGAGCATTGGAGCAAAGCATGAACTAGGGTTTCACCATTAAGGAGTTTTTCTCACACTAGAATTAGGATTTACTTTATTGTTCTTGAACTCTAGTTGAACCTGAGAACTTTTTGGTATTCTGATTCTTGATTAGGAACTTGGTTTTATTGTTTGATTATATCTTGATTGTAACCCTTAAGTTTACACTAGTTTGGTTATAATTATAGATGTATAGCTTTGACAATGTTTATTACTATAAAGATTATGGTTCTTGATTTTCTTTTATCATCAATTGAATGAGGTTTTCAATACTTATTGTGGATCTATCTTGTTTAAGGTGTTTGCATGATAGGGTTGTTAATCTAGGTCATTAAGTTATTAGTGACTATCTTAGGATGATTTGTGTGGGAATACTCCATTTATCTTTATTAGTGATGATTGCTTAATCCAATTGCTCTGTCGGGTGTTTTCTCAATTTGGTTAATCTATTCGTATTATTATTTCTTTCAATTCAATCCTTTAAATCAAAAACACAAAAACATTTATTGCTTTATTTAATTATCGTCTTAGGACATAGATAAACAGATAAACATTCAAGAACGATTTTCCTTGCTTTCACCTGATTAGTGATAATTTGGTATTGTTTGCTTTTAAACTTTGCACAAACGTTCCTCGAGAGATCGACTCGGATTGCACCACTATAGTGCATTTTATTCCGATATTTTGGCCACCTAGCGACGGGTGCGGTCAAATTGGCGCCGTTGCCGGGGAACTTTTCCCAAAGTTTAACGATAGATTGTGCCAAGTTTTTACGAATTGGGTTTTCCTTTGTCGTGTCTTAGGGAGACAATTTTTGCTTTGTTTGTTTTATTTCTTGTTTTCTTTAGTGTTTAGTGAGTCTTTAATTTGTTTGAACTTGTTTAGAACCATTCCCCTTAAAGTTTTGGTTCAAAGAATTGCTTGGGAACTCACTTTCTGGACTATTTTTGCTAATTTTCGCTGTGCAGAGAAACCCGCCACCAACCCGCCGTGGTATTGTGTCCGCGGCTGTTTTTCCAGAGACACCCGCCGCCAACCCGCCGTGGGAGAGTGTCCACGGCTGTTTTTCCAGACTAAGCGAATTTCTTCCCTCTTGCTCTTTTCTCTTGTCGTTTCCTTTGTGCATCAATTTTTCACATCTCTCTTGTTCTTTTGGTATTAAAAATTAAGTTTTGTATGCTTAGGAAAGATAAGGAACCTCTAAATCCTTTGAATCCTGAAATTGAAAGAACTTGTAGGAAGTTGCGAAAAGAAACGAGGCAAAGGAAACTAAGTGAACCTAGTATTAGACCAGTAGATAGTTCTTCTGACTCAGACTTGGAACTGAACATGGAGCATGATAATAATAATAGGGGAGCTAGGAATGCTAATTTGGCTTTAGAGCAAGCTCAGAATAGAGCTAATAACAATCCCACACAACCTGTGCCTACTAGATCAATTAGGGATGTTAATCAGGAAGAATCTGATGGTACAATGGATAACCTTCAAAATGTTTACCTTGATTTTGATTTTGATTTTGATTTTGATGTCAAGGGTCCACTCTTGAATAATTTGCCTAAATTTCATGGTTTACCTGATGAGAATCCTTACATCCATTTGTCTACCTTGCGAATGCATTGCAGGACCATGAAACCCAGAACAATTTCTGTGGACAATTGCATGTGGAAAATCTTCCACCTCACATTAGAGGGGAAGGCCCGAACATGGTTCAACAATCTATCCAGATTTCATGATGATGCCTACTCCACCAACTTTAGCACAAATTGATTATGTTTATGACACTCCAATTGTTACTACTAATGCTAGCTCTAGCAAGGGCTCTAGTGTGTCATGTGCAGGTGTTGCTGTTACTACAATTTCTTCTCAAGATTCTAACATTCAATTTGGTGTGAGCGTCAATGGTGAATCATTGGAAAATTCTGGAATTTCCAATGCCATGAATCTTGGTGATGAGCAATCAAACTCAACTTCTGACTCTGATTTTTCCTCTGATAATTCTATGCAATTCAGTGTTTTGTCTCAATCTATTAAATTCTTGCATGACGCTTGTTTTGATGATAATACAGGTGAGACTAATCATATTCATAACAGGGAAGTCAGAAAAACTGTGAGTTGTAATAGTGTGGGCACTATTGCTCAAAGTGTGGGGGAGCGTGAACTCTTATCTTTAGATGTCAAACAGCTTGTCCCCTCCATTATCCAACCTCCCACAATAGAACTGAAAAGCCTGCCTTCCAATCTTAAATATACTTTCTTGGCAGAGGATGAAAAATTACCTGTGATCATTTCAAATAGTCTTTCCCAGGAAGAAGAACTTAGATTGATAGAAGTGTTAAAGGAATTCAAGGGAGTCATTGGGTGGTCTTTAGCAGATATTCCTGGTATAAATCCTTCAATTTGCACCCATAGGATTCTTTTAGAGCCTGACTCCAAGCCCAAGAGACAACCCCAGAGACGCCTTAATCCATTGATCCTAGAGGTTGTTAAGAAAGAGGTCACCAAGCTTTTGAGTGCGGGTATCATATACCCTATTTCAGATAATGAATGGGTGAGTCCAGTCCAAGTGGTGCCTAAAAAGAGTGGGATGACAATAGTTAAAAATGAAAAAAATGAATTGATTCCCACTCGTGTCCAGAATTCATGGCGTGTGTGTATTGATTACAGAAAGCTTAATGACGCCACACGAAAGGACCACTTTCCTTTGCCTTTTATTGATCAAATGCTTGAGAGGTTGGCTGGAAAATCTCATTACTGTTTTCTTGATGGTTTTTCAGGTTATTTTCACGTGCCTATTGCTCTAGAAGACCAAGAAAAGACGACATTCACTTGTCCATTCGGAACTTTTGCTTACAGGCGGATGCCATTTGGGTTATGTAATGCTCCAGGAACCTTCCAAAGGTGTATGATGTCTATTTTTAATGAATTCCTTGAGGAAAGTATGGAAGTGTTCATGGATGATTTTACTGTATATGGCAATTCCTTTGATATCTGTCTTGCTAATCTGAAAAATGTTCTAAAAAGATGCATTGACAAGAATTTAATTTTGAACTTTGAAAAAAGTCATTTCATAGTTAATTCTAGTATTGTGTTAGGTCATTTGATCTCTGAGAAAGGAATTGAGGTTGACAGGGCAAAAATTGAGGTGATATCCTCCCTACCTTATCCT
>QANZ01055996.1:0-16215 GCA_003254925.1 Chamaecrista fasciculata | reverse complement strand
CCTCTTCTTCTCATCTCCACCTCGTCTACTCTATATCCATGGCCAATCAAAGGGAGTTTGAACTTTTGCAAGTACAATCCCAAACGTTGAGGGATTAGACATCATCACTTGAAGAGGATTGAGCTTGGGGGAGATTATGATTCCCAACGGTAGAGAGTGGAGGGTGGTCCATAGTTAATACAATGGAGGCGAATCTTGTTGCAAGCTTCAACATCCAATGTTTCCTATCATCCAAGTTCGGTTTCCAGTTGTTCTATGGCTCTCACGTGCATAGTTTGTTCAACAATCAAGTAATTAAATGGTATCTTAAGTTAGAATTACGGGGAAGATGCCCGTTGCTTCGTTTTCTTCTCTTCTTCTCATCTCCACCTCGTCTATCCTATATACATGGCCAATCAAAGGGAGTTCGAACTTTTGCAAGTACAATCTCAAACCTTGAGGGCTTACAAATCCTCACTAGAAGAGGATTGAGCTTGGAGGAGATTGTGATTCCCAACGTTAGAGAGTGGAGGGTGGTCCATAGTTAATACAATGGAGGCGAATCTTGTTGCAACCTTCAAGCATCCAACGTTTCCTATCATTCAAGATCGGTTTCCAGTTGTTCCAAGCCACTCACGTGCATGGTTTGTCCAACAATCAAGTAATTAAATGGTATCTCAGGTTAGAGTTGAGGGGAAGATGCCCGTTGCTTCGTTTTCTTCTCTTCTTCTCATCTCCACCTCGTCTATCCTATATACATGGTCAATCAAAGGGAGTTCGAACTTTTGCAAGTACAATCTGAAACCTTGAGGGCTTACAAATCCTCACTAGAAGAGGATTGAGATTGGGGGAGATTATGATTTCCAACGATAGAGAGTGGAGGGTGGTCCATAGTTAATACAATGGAGGCGAATCTTGTTGCAAGCTTCAACATCCAATGTTTCCTATCATCCAAGTTCGGTTTCCAGTTGTTCCAAGCCACTCACGTGCATTGTTTGTCCAATAATCAAGTAATTAAATGGTATCTTAAGTTAGAGTTAAGGGGAAGATGCCCGTTGCTTCGTTTTCTTCTCTTCTTCTCATCTCCACCTCGTCTATCCTATAGACATGGCCAATCAAAGGGAGTTTGAACTTTTGCAAGTACAATCTCAAACCTTGAGGGCTTAGAAATCCTCACTAGAAGAGGATTGAGCTTGGGGGAGATTGTGATTCCCAACGATAGAGAGTTGAGGGTGCTCCATAGATAATACAATGGAGGCGAATCTTGTTGCAACCTTCAAGCATCCAACGTTTCCTATCATCCAAGATCAGTTTCCAGTTGTTCCAAGCCACTCACGTGCATGGTTTGTCCAACAATCAAGTAATTAAATGGTATATCAGGTTAGAGTTGAGGGGAAGATGCCCGTTGCTTCATTTTCTCTCCTCTTCTTCTCATCACCACCTCGTCTACCCTATATCCATGGCCAATCAAAGGGAGTTCGAACTTTTGCAAGTACAATCTCAAACCTTGAGGGATTAGACATCCTCACCAGAAGAAAATTGAGCTTGGGGGAGGGTGTGATTCACAACGATAGAGAGTGGAGTGTGGTCCATAGTTAATACAATGGAGGCGAATCTTGTTGTAAGTTTCAAGCATCCAACGTTTCCTAACATCCAAGATCGGTTTCCAGTTGTTCCAAGCCACACACGTGCATGGTTTGTCCAACAATGAAGTAATTAAATGGTATCTTAGGTTAGAGTTGAGGGGAAGATGCCCGTTGCTTTGTTTTCTGTCCTCTTCTTCTCATCTCCACCTCGTCTACCCTATATCCATGGCCAATCAAAGGGAGTTTGAACTTTTGCAAGTACAATCTCAAACCTTGAGAGCTTAGACATCCTCACTAGAAGAGGATTGAGCTTGGGGGAGGTTGTGATTCACAACGATAGAGAGTGGAGGGTGGTCCATAGTTAATACAATGGAAGCGAATCTTGTTGCAAGCTTCAAGCATACAACATTTCCTATCATCCAAGATCAGTTTCCAGTTCTTCCAAGCCACTCACGTGCATGGTTTGTCCAACAATCAAGTAAATAAATGGTATCTTAGGTTAGAGTTGAGGGGAAGATGCCCGTTGCTTCGTTTTCTTCTCTTCTTCTCATCTCCACCTCGTCTATCCTATATACATGGTCAATCAAAGGGAGTTCGAACTTTTGCAAGTACAATCTGAAACCTTGAGGGCTTACAAATCCTCACTAGAAGAGGATTGAGATTGGGGGAGATTATGATTTCCAACGATAGAGAGTGGAGGGTGGTCCATAGTTAATACAATGGAGGCGAATCTTGTTGCAAGCTTCAACATCCAATGTTTCCTATCATCCAAGTTCGGTTTCCAGTTGTTCCAAGCCACTCACGTGCATTGTTTGTCCAATAATCAAGTAGTTAAATGGTTTCTTAAGTTAGAGTTAAGGGGAAGATGCCCGTTGCTTCGTTTTCTTCTCTTCTTCTCATCTCCACCTTGTCTATCCTATATACATGGCCAATCAAAGGGAGTTTGAACTTTTGCAAGTACAATCTCAAACCTTGAGGGCTTAGAAATCCTCACTAGAAGAGGATTGAGCTTGGGGGAGATTGTGATTCCCAACGATAGAGAGTTGAGGGTGCTCCATAGATAATACAATGGAGGCGAATCTTGTTGCAACCTTCAAGCAACCAACGTTTCCTATCATCCAAGATCGGTTTCCAGTTCTTCCAAGCCACTCAGGTGCATGGTTTGTCCAACAATCAAGTAATTAAATGGTATCTCAGGTTAGAGTTGAGGGGAAGATGCCCGTTGCTTCATTTTCTCTCCTCTTCTTCTCATCACCACCTCGTCTACCCTATATCCATGGCCAATCAAAGGGAGTTCGAACTTTTGCAAGTACAATCTCAAACCTTGAGGGATTAGACATCCTCACCAGAAGAAAATTGAGCTTGGGGGAGGTTGTGATTCACAACGATAGAGAGTGGAGGGTTGTCCATAGTTAATACAATGGAGGCGAATCTTGTTGCAACCTTCAAGCATCCAACGTTTCCTATCATCCAAGATCAGTTTCCAATTGTTCCAAGCCACACACGTGCATGGTTTGTCCAACAATCAAGTAATTAAATGGTATCTTAGGTTAGAGTTGAGGGGAAGATGCCCGTTGCTTCGTTTTCTCCCCTCTTCTTCTCATCTCCACCTCGTCTACTCTATATCCATGGCCAATCAAAGGGAGTTTGAACTTTTGCAAGTACAATCCCAAACGTTGAGGGATTAGACATCATCACTAGAAGAGGATTGAGCTTGGGGGAGATTAAGATTCCCAACGGTAGAGAGTGGAGGGTGGTCCATAGTTAATACAATGGAGGCGAATTTTGTTGCAAGCTTCAACATCCAATGTTTCCTATCATCCAAGTTCGGTTTCCAGTTGTTCTATGGCTCTCACGTGCATAGTTTGTTCAACAATCAAGTAATTAAATGGTATCTTAAGTTAGAGTTAAGGGGAAGATGCCCGTTGCTTCGTTTTCTTCTCTTCTTCTCATCTCCACCTCGTCCATCCTATATACATGGCCAATCAAAGGGAGTTCGAACTTTTGCAAGTACAATCTCAAACCTTGAGGGCTTACAAATCCTCACTAGAAGAGGATTGAGCTTGGGGGAGATTGTGATTCCCAACGTTAGAGAGTGGAGGGTGGTCCATAGTTAATACAATGGAGGCGAATCTTGTTGCAACCTTCAAGCATCCAACGTTTCCTATCATCCAAGATCGGTTTCCAGTTGTTCCAAGCCACTCACGTGCATGGTTTGTCCAACAATCAAGTAATTAAATGGTATCTCAGGTTAGAGTTGAGGGGAAGATGCCCGTTGCTTCGTTTTCTCTCCTCTTCTTCTCATCTCCACCTCGTCTACCCTATATCCATGGCCAATCAAAGGGAGTTCGAACTTTTGCAAGTACAATCTCAAACCTTGAAGGATTGGACATCCTTACTAGAAGAGGATTGAGCTTGGGGGAGGTTGTGATTCACAACGATAGAGAGTGGAGTGTGGTCCATAGTTAATACAATGGAGGCGAATCGTGTTGTAAGTTTCAAGCATCCAACGTTTCCTAACATCCAAGATCGGTTTCCAGTTGTTCCAAGCCACACACGTGCATGGTTTGTCCACCAAGCCACACACGTGCATGGTTTGTCCAACAATCAAGTAATTAAATGGTATCTTAGGTTAGAGTTGAGGGGAAGATGCCCGTTGCGTCGTTTTCTGTCCTCTTCTTCTCATCTCCACCTCGTCTACCCTATATCCATGGCCAATCAAAGGGAGTTTGAACTTTTGCAAGTACAATCTCAAACCTTGAGAGCTTAGACATCCTCACTAGAAGAGGATTGAGCTTGGGGGAGGTTGTGATTCAAAACGATAGAGAGTGGAGGGTAGTCCATAGTTAATACAATGCAAGCGAATCTTGTTGCAAGCTTCAAGCATACAACATTTCCTATCATCCAAGATCAGTTTCCAGTTCTTCCAAGCCACTCACGTGCACGGTTTGTCCAACAATAAAGTAAATAAATGGTATCTTAAGTTAGAGTTGAGGGAAACATGCCCGTTGCATCGTTTTCTCTCCTCTTCTTCTCATCTCCACCTCGTCTATCCTATATCCATGGCAGAGAGTGGTCCATAGTAGATACAATGTAGGCTAATCTTGTTGCAAGCTTCAAGCATACAACATTTCCTATCATCCAAGATCAGTTTTCAGTTCTTCCAAGCCACTCACGTGCATGGTTTGTCCAACAATCAAGTAATTAAATGGTATCTTAGGTTAGAGTTGAGGGGAAGATGCCCGTTGCTTCGCTTTCTCTCCTCTTCTTCTCATCTCCACCTCGTCTACCCTATATCCATGGCCAATCAAAGGGAGTTCGAACTTTTGCAAGTGCAATCTCAAACCTTGAGGGCTTAGACATCCTCACTAGAAGTGGATTGTGCTTGGGGGAGATTGTGATTCACAACGATAGAGAGTGGAGGGTGGTCCATAGTTAATACAATGGAGGCGAATCTTGTTGTAAGCTTCAAGCATACAACGTTTCCTATTATCAAAGATCAGTTTCCAGTTCATCCAAGCAACTCACGTGCATGGTTTGTCCAACAATTAAGTAATTAAATGGTATCTTAGGTTAGAATTGTGGGGAAGATGCCCGTTGCTTCACTTTCTCTCCTCTTCTTCTCATATCCACCTCATCTACCCTATATACATGGCCAATCAAAGGGAGTTTGAACTTTTGCAAGTACAATCTCAAACCTTGAGAGCTTAGACATCCTCACTAGAAGAGGATTGAGCTTGGGGGAGGTTGTGATTCACAACGATAGAGAGTGGAGGGTGGTCCATAGTTAATACAATGGAAGCGAATCTTGTTGCAAGCTTCAATCATACAACATTTCCTATCATCCAAGATCAGTTTCCAGTTCTTCCAAGCCACTCACGTGCATGGTTTGTCCAACAATCAAGTAAATAAATGGTATCTTAGGTTAGAGTTGAGGGGAAGATGCTCGTTGCTTCGTTTTCTCTCCTGTTCTTCTCATATCCACCTCGTCTACCCTATATACATGGTCAATCAAAGGGAGTTTGAACTCTTGCAAGTACAATCTCAAACCTTGAGAGCTTAGATATCCTCACTAGAAGAGGATTAAGCTTGGGGGAGATTGTGATTCACAACGATAGAGAGTGGAGGGTGGTCCATAGTACAATGGAGGCTAATCTTGTTGCAAGCTTCAAGCATCCAACGTTTCCAATCATCCAAGATCAATTTCCAGTTGTTCCAAGCCACTCACGTGCATGGTTCATCCAACAATCAAGTAATTAAATGGTATCTTAGGTTAGAGTTGAGGGGAACATGCCTGTTGCTTCATTTTCTCTCCTCTTCTTCTCATCTCCACCTCGTCTACTCTATATCCATGGCCAATCAAAGGGAGTTCAAACTTTTGCAAGTACAATCCCAAACGTTGAGGGATTAGACATCATCACTAGAAGAGGATTGAGCTTGGGGGAGATTGTGATTCCCAACGGTAGAGAGTGGAGGGTGGTCCATAGTTAATACAATGGAGGCGAATCTTGTTGCAAGCTTCAACATCCAATGTTTCCTATCATCCAAGTTCGGTTTCCAGTTGTTCCATGCCACTCACGTGCATAGTTTGTCCAACAATCAAGTAATTAAATGGTATCTTAAGTTAGAGTTAAGGGGAAGATGCCCGTTGCTTCGTTTTCTTCTATTCTTCTCATCTCCACCTCGTCTATCCTATATACATGGCCAATCAAAGGGAGTTCGAACTTTTGCAAGTACAATCTCAAACCTTGAGGGCTTACAAATCCTGACTTGAAGAGGATTGAGCTTGGGGGAGATTGTGATTCCCAACGATAGAGAGTGGAGGGTGGTCCATAGTTAATACAATGGAGGAGAATCTTGTTGCAACCTTCAAGCATCCAACGTTTCCTATCATCCAAGATCGGTTTCCAGTTGTTCCAAGCCACTCACGTGCATGGTTTGTCCAACAATCAAGAAATTAAATGGTATCTCAAGTTAGAGTTGAGGGGAAGATGCCCGTAGCTTCGTTTTATCTCCTATTCTTCTCATCTCCACCTCGTCTACCCTATATCCATGGCCAATCAAAGGGAGTTCGAACTTTTGCAAGTACAATCTCAAACCTTGAAGGATTAGACATCCTCACTAGAAGAGGATTGAGCTTGGGGGAGTTTGTAATTCACAATGATAGAGAGTGGAGGGTGGTCCATAGTTAATACAATGGAGGCGAATCTTGTTGTAAGATTCAAGCATCCAACGTTTCCTATCATCCAAGATCGGTTTCCAGTTGTTCCAAGCCACACACGTGCATGGTTTGTCCAACGATCAAGTAATTAAATGGTATCTTAGGTTAGAGTTGAGGGGAATATGCCCGTTGCTTCGTTTTCTGTCCTCTTCTTCTCATCTCCACCTCGTCTACCCAATATCCATGGCCAATCAAAGGGAGTTTGAACTTTTGCAAGTAGAATCTCAATCCTTGAGAGCTTAGACATCCTCACTAGAAGAGGATTGAGCTTGGGGGAGGTTGTGATTCACAACGATAGAGAGTGGAGGGTGGTCCATAGTTATTACAATGGAAGTGAATCATGTTGCAAGCTTCAAGCATACAACATTTCCTATCATCCAAGATCAGTTTCCAGTTCTTCCAAGCAACTCACGTGCATGGTTTGTCCAGCAATAAAGTAAATAAATTGTATCTTAAGTTAGAGTTGAGGGGAACATGCCCGTTGCTTCGTTTTCTCTCCTCTTCTTCTCATCTCCACCTCATCTATCCTATATCCATGGCAGAGAGTGGCCCATAGTAGATACAATGTAGGCTAATCTTGTTGCAAGCTTCAAGCATACAACATTTCCTATCATCCAAGATTAGTTTCCAGTTCTTCCAAGCCACTCACGTGCATGGTTTGTCCAACAATCAAGTAATTAAATGGTATCTTAGGTTAGAGTTGAGGGGAAGATGCCCGTTGCTTCGCTTTCTCTCCTCTTGTTCTCATCTCCCCCTCGTCTACCCTATATCCATGGCCAATCAAAGGGAAATCGAACTTTTGCAAGTACAATCTCAAACCTTGAGGGATTAGACATCCTCACTAGAATAGGATTGAGCTTGGGGGAGATTGTGATTCCCAACGATAGAAAGTGGAGGTTGGTCCATAGTTAATACAATGGAGGCGAATCTTGTTGCAAGCTTTAAGCATCCAAAGTTTCCTATAATCCAAGATCGGTTTCCTGTTGTTCCAAGCCACTCACGTGCATTGTTTGTCCTACAACGAAGTAATTAAATGGTGTCTTAGGTTAGAGTTGAGGGGAACATGCTTGTTGCTTCGTTTTCTCTCCTCTTCTTCTCATCTCCACCTCGCCTACCCTATATCCATGGCCAATCAAAGGGAGTTCGAACTTGTGGAAGCACAATCTCAAACCTTGAGGCCTTAGACATCGTCACTAGAAGAGGATTGAGCTTGGGGGAGGTTGTGATTCACAACGATAGAGAGTTGAGGGTGGTCCATAGTTAATACAATGGAAGCGAATCTTGTTGCAAGCTTCAAGCATACAACATTTCCTATCATCCAAGATCAGTTTCCAGTTCTTCCAAGCAACTCACGTGCATGGTTTGTCCAACAATAAAGTAAATAAATTGTATCTTAAGTTAGAGTTGAGGGGAACATGCCCGTTGCTTCGTTTTCTCTCCTCTTCTTCTCATCTCCACCTCATCTATCCTATATCCATGGCAGAGAGTGGCCCATAGTAGATACAATGTAGGCTAATCTTGTTGCAAGCTTCAAGCATACAACATTTCCTATCATCCAAGATCAGTTTCCAGTTCTTCCAAGCCACTCACGTGCATGGTTTGTCCAACAATCAAGTAATTAAATGGTATCTTAGGTTAAAGTTGAGGGGAAGATGCCCGTTGCTTCGCTTTCTCTCCCCTTGTTCTCATCTCCCCCTCGTCTATCCTATATCCATGGCCAATCAAAGGGAGTTCGAACTTTTGCAAGTACAATCTCAAACCTTGATGGATTAGACATCCTCACTAGAATAGGATTGAGCTTGGGGGAGATTGTGATTCCCAACGATAGAAAGTGGAGGTTGGTCGATAGTTAATACAATGGAGGCGAATCTTGTTGCAAGCTTTAAGCATCCAAAGTTTCCTATAATCCAAGATCGGTTTCCTGTTGTTCCAAGCCACTCACGTGCATGGTTTGTCCTACAATCAAGTAATTAAATGGTGTCTTAGGTTAGAGTTGAGGGGAAGATGCCCGTTGCTTCGTTTTCTCTCCTCTTCTTCTCATCTCCACCTCGTCTACCCTATATCCATGGCAAATCAAAGGGACTTCGAACTTTTTCAAGTACAATCTCAAACCTTGAGGGCTTAGATATCCTCACTAGAAGAGGATCGAGCTTGGGGGAGATTATGATTCACAACGAAAGAGAGTGGAGGGTGGTCCATAGTTAATACAATGGAGGCGAATCTTGTTGCAATCTTCAACATCCAATGTTTCCTATCATCCAAGTTCGGTTTCCAGTTGTTCCAAGCCACTCGCGTGCATTGTTTGTCCAACAATCAAGTAATTAAATGGTATCTTAGAATAGAGTTGAGGGGAACATGCTCGTTGCTTCGTTTTCTCTCCTCTTCTTCTCATCTCCACCTCGCCTACCCTATATCCATGGCCAATCAAAGGGAGTTCGAACTTGTGGAAGCACAATCTCAAACCTTGAGGCCTTAGACATCGTCACTAGAAGAGGATTGAGCTTGGGGTAGGTTGTGATTCACAACGATAGAGAGTTGAGGGTGGTCCATAGTTAATACAATGGAAGCGAATCTTGTTGCAAGCTTCAAGCATACAACGTTTCCTATCATCCAAGATCGGTTTCCAGTTGTTCCAAGCCACTCACGTGCATGGTTTGTCCAACAATCAAGTAATTAAATGGTATCTTAGGTTAGAGATGAGGGGAAGATGCTCGTTGCTTCGTTTTCTCTCCTCTTCTTCTCATCTCCACCTCGTCTACCCTATATCCATGGCCAATCAAAGGGAGTTTGAACTTTTGCAAGTACAATCTCAAACCTTGAGAGCTTAGACATCCTCACTAGAAGAGGATTGAGCTTGGGAGAGGTTGTGATTCACAACGATAGAGAGTGGAGGGTGGTCCATAGTTAATATAATGGAAGCGAATCTTGTTGCAAGCTTCAAGCATACAACATTTCCTATCATCCAAGATCAGTTTCCAGTTCTTCCAAGCCACCCACGTGCATGGTTTGTCCAACAATCAAGTAATTAAATGGTATCTTAGGTTAGAGTTGAGGGGAAGATGCCCGTTGCTTCATTTTCTGTCCTCTTCTTCTCATCTCCACCTCGTCTACCCTATATCCATGGCCAATAAAAGGGAGTTTGAACTTTTGCAAGTACAATCTCAAACCTTGAGGGTTTAGACATCCTCACTAGAAGAGGATTGAGCTTGGGGGAGGTTGTGATTCACAACGATAGAGAGTGGAGGGTGGTCCATAATTAATAAAATGGAAGCGAATGTTGTTGCAAGCTTCTAGCATACAACATTTCCTATCATCCAAGATCGGTTTCCAGTTGTTCCAAACCATTCACGTGCATGGTTTGTCCAACAATCAAGTAATTAAATGGTATCTTAGGTTAGAGTTGAGGGGAACATGCCCGTTGCTTCGTTTTCTCTCCTCTTCTTCTCATCTACCCCTCCTCTACCCTATATCCATGGCCAATCAAAGAGAGTTTGAACTTTTGCAAGTACAATCTCAAACCATGAGAGCTTAGACATCCTCAGTAGAAGAGGATTGAGCTTGGGGGAGGTTGTGATTCACAACGATAGAGTGGAGGGTGATCCATAGTTAATACAATGAAAGCGAATCTTGTTGCAAGCTTCAAGTATACAACATTTCCTTTCATCCAAGATCAGTTTCCAGTTCTTCCAAGCCGCGTACGTGCATGGTTTGTCCAACAATCAAGTAAATAAAAGGTATCTTAGGTTAGAGTTGAGGGGAAGATGCCCGTTGCTTCGCTTTCTCTCCTCTTCTTCTCATCTCCACCTCGCCTACCCTATATCCATGGCCAATCAAAGGGAGTTCGAACTTGTGCAAGCACAATCTCAAACCTTGATGCCTTAGACATCGTCACTAGAAGAGGATTGAGCTTGGGGGTGGTTGTGATTCACAACGATAGAGAGTGGAGGGTGGTCCATAGTGAATACAATGGAAACGAATCTTGTTGCAAGCTTCAAGCATACAACATTTCCTATCATTGAAGATCAGTTTCCAGTTCTTCCAAGCCACTCACGTGCATGGTTTGTCCAACAATCAAGTAATTAAATGGTATCTTAAGTTAGAGTTGAAGGGAACATGCCCGTTGCTTCGTTTTCTCTCCTCTTCTTCTCATCTCCATGTCGTTTATCCTATATCCATGGCAGAGAGTGGTCCATAGTAGATACAATGTAGGCTAATCTTGTTGCAAGCTTCAAGCATACAACATTTCCTATCATCCAAGATCAGTTTCCAGTTGTTCCAAGCCACTAACGTGCATGGTTTGTCCAACTATCAAGTAATTAAATGGTGCCTTAGGTTAGAGTTGAGGGGAAGATGCCCGTTGCTTCGTTTTCTCTCCTCTTCTTCTCATCTCCACCTCGTCTACCCTATATCCATGGCCAATCAAAGGGAGTTCGAACTTTTGCAAGTACAATCTCAAACCTTGAGGGATTAGACATCCTCACTAGAAGAGGATTGAGCTTGGGGGAGATTGTGATTCACAACGATAGAGAGTGGAGGGTGGTCCATAGTTAATACAATGGAGGCGAATCTTGTTGCAAGCTTCAAGCATCCAACGTTTCCTATCATCCAAGATCGGTTTCCAGTTGTTCCAAGCCACTCACGTGCATGGTTTGTCCAACAATCAAGTAATTAAATGGTATCTTAAGTTAGAGTTGAAGGGAACATGCCCGTTGCTTCGTTTTCTCTCCTCTTCTTCTCATCTCCATGTCGTTTATCCTATATCCATGTCAGAGAGTGGTCCATAGTAGATACAATGTAGGCTAATCTTGTTGCAAGCTTCAAGCATACAACATTTCCTATCATCCAAGATCAGTTTCCAGTTCTTCCAAGCCACTCACGTGCATGGTTTGTCCAACAATCAAGTAATTAAATGGTATAGTAGGTTAGAGTTGAGGGGAAGATGCCCGTTGCTTCATTTTCAGTCCTCTTCTTCTCATCTCCATTTCGTCTACCCTACATCCATGGCCAATAAAAGGGAGTTTGAACTTTTGCAAGTAGAATCTCAAACCTTGAGAGCTTAGACATCCTCACTAGAAGAGGATTGAGCTTGGGGGAGGTTGTGATTCACAACGATGGAGAGTGGAGGGTGGTCCATAGTTAATAAAATGGAAGCGAATCTTGTTGCAAGCTTCAAGCATACAACATTTCCTATCATCCAAGATCGGTTTCCAATTGTTCCAAACGATTCACGGGCATGGTTTGTCCAACAATCAAGTAATTAAATGGTATCTTAGGTTAGAGTTGAGGGGAACATGCCCGTTGCTTCTTTTTCTCTCCTCTTCTTCTCATCTCCCCCTCGTCTACCCTATATCCATGGCCAATCAAAGGGAGTTCGAACTTGTGCAAGCACAATCTCAAACCTTGATGCCTTAGACATCGTCACTAGAAGAGGATTGAGCTTGGGGGTGGTTGTGATTCACAACAATAGAGAATGGAGGGTGGTCCATAGTTAATTCAATGGAAGCGAATCTTGTTGCAAGCTTCAGGCATACAACATTTCCTATCATCCAAGATCAGTTTCCAGTTCTTCCAAGCCACTCATGTGCATGGTTTGTCCAACAATCAAGTAATTAAATGGTGTCTTAGATTAGAGTTGAGGGGAAGATGCCCGTTGCTTCGTTTTCTCTCCTCTTCTTCTAATCTCCACCTCGTCTACCCTATATCCATGGCCAATCAAAGAGAGTTTGAACTTTTGCAAGTACAATCTCAAACCTTGAGACCTTAGACATCCTCACTAGAAGAGGATTGAGCTTGGGAGAGGTTGTGATTCGAAACGATAGAGAGTGGAGGGTGGTCCATAGTTAATACAATGGAAGCGAATCTTGTTGCAAGCTTCAAGCATACAACATTTCCTATCATCCAAGATCAGTTTCCAGTTCTTCCAAGCCACTCACGTGCATGGTTTGTCCAACAATCAAGTAATTAAATGGTATCTTAGGTTAGAGTTGAGGGGAAGATGCCCGTTGCTTCATTTTCTGTCCTCTTCTTCTCATCCCCACCTCGTCTACACTATATCCATGGCCAATCAAAGAGAGTTTGAACTTTTGCAAGTACAATCTCAAACCTTGAGACCTTAGACATCCTCACTAGAAGAGGATTGAGCTTGGGGGAGGTTGTGATTCACAACGATAGAGAGTGGAGGGTGCTCCATAGTTAATAAAATGGAAGCGAATGTTGTTTCAAGCTTCAAGCATACAACATTTCCTATCATCCAAGATCGGTTTCCAGTTGTTCCAAACCATTCACGGGCATGGTTTGTCCAACAATCAAGTAATTAAATGGTATCTTAGGTTAGAGTTGAGGGGAAGATGCCCGTTGCTTCGCTTTCTCTCCTCTTCTTCTCATCCCCCCTCGTCTACCCTATATCCATGGCCTATCAAAGGGAGTTCGAACTTTTGCAAGTACAATCTCAAACCTTGATGGATTAGACATCCTCACTAGAAGAGGATTGAGCTTGGGGGAGGTTGTGATTCACAACGATAGAGAGTGGAGGGTGGTCCATAGTTAATACAATGGAAGCGCATCTTGTTGCAAGCTTCAAAAATCCAAAGTTTCCTATCATCCAAGATCAGTTTCCAGTTGTTCCAAGCCACTCACGTGCATGGTTTGTCCAACTATCAAGTAATTAAATGGTGCCTTAGGTTAGAGTTGAGGGGAAGATGCCCGTTGCTTCGTTTTCTCTCCTCTTCTTCTCATCTCCACCTCGTCTACCCTATATCCATGGCCAATCAAAGGGAGTTTAAACTTTTGCAAGTACAATCTCAAACCTTGAGAGCTTAGACATCCTCACTAGAAGAGGATTGAGCTTGGGAGAGGTTGTGATTCACGACGATAGAGAGTGGAGGGTGGTCCATAGTTAATACAATGGAAGCGAATCTTGTTGCAAGCTTCAAGCATACAACATTTCCTATCATCCAAGATCAGTTTCCAGTTCTTCCAAGCCACTCACGTGCATGGTTTGTCCAACAATCAAGTAATTAAATGGTATCTTAAGTTAGAGTTGAGGGGAACATGGCCGTTGCTTCGTTTTCTCTCCTCTTCTTCTCATCTCCACGTCGTCTATCCTATATCCATGGCCAATAAAAGGGATTTTGAACTTTTGCAAGTACAATCTCAAACCTTGAGAGCTTAGACATCCTCACTAGAAGAGGATTGAGCTTGGGGGAGGTTGTGATTCACAACGATAGAGAGTGCAGGGTGGTCCATAGTTAATAAAATGGAAGCGAATCTTGTTGCAAGCTTCAAGCATACAACATTTCCTATCATCCAAGATCGGTTTCCAGTTGTTCCAAACTATTCATGGGCATGGTTTGTCCAACAATCAAGTAATTAAATGGTATCTTAGGTAAGAGTTGAGGGGAACAAGCCCGTTGCTTCGTTTTCTCTCCTCTTCTTCTCATCTCCCCCTCGGCTACCCTATATCCATGGCCAATCAAAGGGAGTTCGAAATTTTGCAAGTACAATCTCAAACCATGAGAGCTTAGACATCCTCACTAGAAGAGAGTTGAGCTTGGGGGAGGTTGTGATTCACAACGATAGAGAGTGGAGGGTGGTCCATAGTTAATACAATGAAAGCGAATCTTGTTGCAAGCTTCAAGCATACAACATTTCCTATCATCCAAGATCAGTTTCCAGTTCTTCCAAGCCACTTACGTGCATGGTTTGTCCAACAATCAAGTAAATAAAAAGTTCTTAGGTTAGAGTTGAGGGGAAGATGCCCGTTGCTTCGCTTTCTCTCCTCTTCTTCTCATCTCCCCCTCGTCTACCCTATATCCATGGCCTATCAAAGGGAGTTCAAACTTTTGCAAGTACAATCTCAAACCTTGAGGGATTAGACATCCTCACTAGAAGAGGATTGAGCTTGGGGGAGGTTGTGATTCACAAAGATAGAGAGTGGAGGGTGGTCCATAGTTAATACAATGGAGGCGAATCTTGTTGCAAGCTTCAAAAATCCAAAGTTTCCTATCATCCAAGATCAGTTTCCAGTTGTTCCAAGCCACTCACGTGCATGGCTTGTCCAACTATCAAGTAATTAAATGTTATCTTAGGTTAGAATTGTGGGGAAGATTCCCGTTGCTTCGCTTTCTCTCCTCTTCTTCTCATATCCACCTCGTCTACCCTATATACATGGCCAATCAAAGGGAGTTTGAACTTTTGCCAGTACAATCTCAAACCTTGAGACCTTAGACATCCTCACTAGAAGAGGATTGAGCTTGGAGGAGATTGTGATTCACAACGATAGAGAGTGGAGGGTGGTCCATAGTTAATACAATGGAGGCGAATCTTTTTGCAAGCTTCAAGCATCCAACGTTTCCTATCATCCAAGATCAGTTTCCAGTTGTTCCCAGCCACTCACGTGCATGGTTTGTCCAACAATCAAGCAATTAAATGGTATCTTTGGTTAGAGTTGAGGGGAAGATGATGGAGATTGTGCCCTAGGGCCAATCATTTTATTTATGTCCTCGTCTACCCTATATCCATGGCNTTCCAAGCCACTCACGTGCATGGTTTGTCCAACAATCAAGTAATTAAATGGTATCTTTGGTTAGAGTTGAGGGGAAGATGCCCGTTGCTTCGTTTTCTCTCCTCTTCTTCGAATCTCCACCTCGCCTACCCTATATCCATGGCTAATCAAAGGGAATTTGAATTTTTGCAAGTACAATCTCAAACCTTGATACCTTAGACATCCTCACTAGAAGAGGATTGAGCTTGGAGGAGATTGTGATTCACAACGATAGAGAGTGGAGGGTGGTCCATAGTTAATACAATGGAGGAGAATCTCGTTGCAGGTTTAAAGCATACAACATTTCCTATCATCCAAGATTAGTTTCCAGTTCTTCCAAGCCACTCACGTGCATGGTTTGTCCAACAATCAAGTAGATAAATGGTATCTTAGGTTAGAGTTGAGAGGAAGATGCCCGTTGCTTCGCTTTCTCTCCTCTTCTTCTCATCTCCCCCTCGTCTACCCTATATCCATGGCCAATCAAAGGGAGTTTGAACTTTTGTAAGTATAATCTCAAACCTTGAGAGCTTAGAAATCCTCACTAGAAGAGGATTGAGCTTGGGAGAGGTTGTGATTCACAACGATAGAGAGTGGAGGGTGCTCCATACTTAATACAATGGAGGCGAATCTTGTTGCAAGTTTCAAGCATACAACGTTTCCTATCATCGAAGATATTACAGTTCATCCAACCAACTCACGTGCATGGTCTGTCCAACAATTAAGTAATTAAATGGTATCTTAGGTTAGAATTGTGGGGAAGATTCCCGTTCCTTCGCTTTCTCTCCTCTTCTTCTCATATCCACCTCGTCTACCCTATATACATGGCCAATCAAAGGGAGTATTAACTTTTGCAAGTACAATCTCAAACCTTGAGACCTTAGACATCC
>QANZ01055992.1:91115-149326 GCA_003254925.1 Chamaecrista fasciculata | reverse complement strand
TTTTTTTATTTTTTATATATTTATTTTATAAAAAAATTGGTCCCTCTTAAATTTTTTTCTTTAATTTGGTCCTTCACAATATGTTTTTTATGGACTAAATTGAGAATAAAAAATTATTAGTTGACTAAATTGTAAAAATAATATTGTTTGTGATATTAATATATAGTTTTAACTAAATAAAAAATTAATTTTATTTTTTATTAAATATTTTTGCGGGCCGGCGGGTTGGGTTGGGTTGAGCGGGCTCAAAATTTTGAAACCCGCAACCCAACCCAAACCACAGCGGGCTCAACTTTTTGAACCCAAACCAACCCGCCAGCCCAACCCAAACCAACCTAAACAAGTGGGTTGGGTTGGTTTTAACGGGTTGGCGGGTTAGCCCAACCCAATGAACACCCCTACTAAAACATGTCAATCATAATCTTTCTCCCATTTGTATATAGTGCCAATAACAGAGCACAATCTAATAACATCTGGCTTCTTATCTCATGTTTACTATTTGTTGGACCTTTTTTCCGCTCATCACCAAGATGGAAAGAACCATCATTTGATCACGAACCGAATAAGGATGCTATCCTCAACAATCAATCAAATAACTCATACAACGTCCCATCATTTTCAATGCTACATACAAAAGAACAAAAAAAAAACATATGGACAATTATCGCATTTCAGCCAAGAGGGACATGACATGTTTACTCGTATAGAATTACTAGACACCCACGAACGCCCTACACTGCAATTCCCAGTGCTCCTTTATCTGCTTAACCCTCTCTGCCCTCTCTGTTTGAAGCCTTTGTGCCCAGTATTCTGGGCAGCTGTTCATAATATAAACATAAAGTTAACGAATTTGCAAAGAGCGTCAGCCTATCAAAACCATCAAGATGACAAAAAACAAGACTCTCTTTCTTCTCTTCTTTTACCTTTCCTGAATTCAACTTCACCTATTTAATTAGATGATAAAGTAAATTTGCAATTAAGCTAGTTTCTTATTTATTCTCATACTTCCCGCTTTCCACCCCACCAGAGGAAAATCACGGTCACAAATCACAATTCACAATGAAGCAAGGGGAATCATACCTTCGGCTCAAAAGAATGTTTAATTCTTCCAAGCGTACAGCACCTTCATAAACTCCTCCCTGCAGTAAAAGAGATCAAACTCAGTAGGGCACCAATAAATATAGTTATCCAAGCTCAGGAATTCAGGAAAGAAGAAAACATCGAGGAAAGCAAGGCGGGTTTATAATATATATATATATATATTTAAAGAAAATCCACTGCATGTTGAAATTTTGGGCCATTAAGTAATTATAAAGTTATGGCATTAAAAATTTCAACAATCCAGTGAACAGACATGAGGAGTAATGACCATCCATTCTCAAGTACTTGATACACAAACTAACAGAATTTTGTTGAAGTAATGAGAACGTAAATGATCACTTTTGTACATTCCTATAGCAACTAAGAAAGTTGTAGGAGAGCTTGTTATAATGAATGACATATAGATTACCACTCGGCATAGAGGACATTTTGCCTTACGATCTGCTTCCTTAAGTCCATCAACAATGCTTACAGATGCAGACGAGCAAGAACACATGTAGCAGAATATATGGCCACAAGTAAGAGATACTGGATCAAATACTGTGTCCTGCCACGAAAGTGCAAGATTAACATTATCAGTGAAAGATAAAATTCAAGACAATATAAAAGATTGCTTCCTGGTTGTAAACTTCAAAGAACATTGATATTCAGGAGATCAAGCACCAAACTACAAAAGTTGAATGCTTGAGACTGCAAACCATGAAAAGTATTGATAAACACTAAGCAGGTCAGTATTTTAAAAAACATAACTCAAATACTTGCAACAAGGTCAAAATTAATCTATTTGTGAGCTAGTAAATATTGAAATAAGTTTCATCAGCAGAATCTGCTACTGATTTGAACTTGCTTGATTTGAGCTGCACATATATTTAATTTGACAACCTCGGTGTATGTACAATACAAGCTAGACATTCATAGTGACTAATGAGAGTAAAAATGGAAAATCCAGTAACTTACCAAGCATACAGAACAAGTCAAGTCAATATCAAGTTTGATGGAATCAAAGAGTTCACAAGTAAGTGACGGTTTTTCATCCTTAATGGTGAGGGAACATCCATCAAAGAAAGCAGGTGCCTTCACTGAATTTTTCTTGGTTTCCCTTAAATTAATGTGGAAGGCCATAAGCTCAAAAAGCCAGGGACTCTGAAGTATTTCCTTGTGCATACTCTGGGCTTGTGACTTGAACAATTGGCCTTGCTTTGAATAATGAATCTGCACTCATAGTGACAGTAAAAATACACACAGAAAATTTATCATAAATTTCACCTGGATTGGATTCTCAAAACTTGACACTTGCCGAGCTTGTAACAAGTAGGAGCTAAAGTCTTAGCATTTGTCAGATGTAGTAGACAAAAGAGGCATACCTTATCATACTTCTTCAGTATCTTCCGAATTGCAATGGCATTAATCAGTGCATATGTAACCAGGTCCTTGCCTTCTTGAATGAGAGCTGTATGGTTTCTACGAACTTTGCCTTTGAACCAAAAAACATACTTCTTGAAGCCAGAGGCAAGATGTAGCTCCAGCAATTTTTGGGCACGCTCGTTAAAGCAGCCTACTACTTCAGTCATCTCGTTAAGAAGGGAAGGGAAGAAGCTCCCATCACACACTGCATAATTAAAAGACAACATATCTTGCTAAGATCAGATACTTCATCACAGGTTTCAAATGTGTTTGGATGGGGGTCAAGGGGAGAATGGAGAGGAGTGGAAGGGACAAAAAATTAAAAATTGTTGTTTGGATGTTTTTTGAGGGAGGAGAGGAATGGAGAAGGGGTGACTCCAAAGCACCCCTTGGCACCCCAAATTCTAATTTTTGCTGGCCCCCCAAATTGGGGTGCCAAGGATGGAGATGACAACTTTACAAATTTTAAGGCAATTATACCCCATGATTTTATTAATATTATTGATCTTTCTAAACCCTAATATTATTTAGTACAAATTCAGGGACCAAAATGTATAAAATTATTTCAAATATTAATTTATGACAAGATTATCATGTGTCCATTCATGTCCTCACTAAAAACTCTCAAACAACATATCTACTCAGTCCATTAATATCCTTTCCACTCCACTCTATTAGTGTCCATTAATGTCTTCTCCTCTCCATCCTCACTAAAACTCCCAAACATAATGGGGTGTCAATAGAGGAATGGAGAGGAGAGGAAGGGACAAAAGGTAAAAAAAATTATGTTTGTTAGTTTTTTTAGGGAAGAGTGGAGTGGATAAGGAGGGACACTTGGCACCCAAAATTCAATTTTTGCTGGCACCCCAAATTGGGGTGCCAAGGAAGGAGTGGACAGTTTTATAATTTTTTAATGACAATTATATCCTTATACTAACCAAAATTAACATGTGTTCACTCCATTCCATTCTATTACTAATAACTTCCAAACAAGATTAACAAGTGTCCATTCTTTTCCTCATTAAAAACTCCAAACAACATATCTATTGAGTCCATTAATATCCTCTCCTCTCCACTTTATTAGTGTCCATTAATGTCCTCTCCTCTCCATCCTTGCTAAAACTCCCAAACATAGCCTAAGAACTCCCTTTGTAGGCAATAAGAACATAATGGCTTTATATTCTGTTTTACACATATCAACGGTTCAAATGCTTAATGTTCTAAACCGTTAATCAACAACGTGCAACAAATAAAAGGTGATGACAGAAAAATGAATCTCCATTATCTCATCAATCAATTGCTAATAGTAGCATTTGATTCTGATAAATGCTACATTAACAGAACATTGACAAATTCGAAACCGACGGGCGAAAAATTAAACGATTACCAATAATACTCAGTCGATTTCGTTTTTTGGCAATCGCTAAAGACCTCGGAAAGTGAAAACGAGGCGAAGGTGAAATCGAACTGGAAAAAAATCAAGGGTAGGGATTCGTTCAAGAATATTAAAAAAGGGGTCGAGTAATTGATTAATTACCAGGGCATTGATCGGGGCATGTTCGAACGCCAAGAGATTCTTCATTGTGGGTTTTGCGAGATTGACTGTCTTTCCTGCATTTCTTCAATATCTTCTTAAGCTTCTTGATACCTACCCCTGGAAGTTTCTTCTGCTGTTTTTGCATGTACTCCTCGTATTTCTTGCAGAACTTCATCTTTTAATTAATTGCGATGATTATCAACAATCACGATTTCGATTTATGAATCTCCTTTCAAGCTTCCACCCTAAAACAACGCGTGCGTATGTATGGCTGACACAACAAATTAAAAACCAGGTTCAAAAGGAATGTGAATTTAACTTATGGTTTTATTATATAGAGAGGAGGAAAAAGAGGCGTGTTTATGAGTCTATTCACAGTGAGCAATGTATGAGACAACCTCCCATTTTCATCTTGTGAAAAAGTCAAAAATCGGATGTTTCTCTTCATCAATAAAAATTTAGGAATTATCTAATTTTCTAAAAAGAAATTACTATATTAATTTTTTCCTGATGCTATAATTTAATATTGACTAATTTTGTTGTCATTAACTTAGTTTGAGATCAATATTCAAATAGTATTATTTAATGTGAATGTGAATGTGAAGAATGGAATGTGCGACGTGTAAAGCTGCATGGAAGATTACTGTTGAAGTTGGTGGATGAGGCTTCGATTCGGTGGTCCCACACGCACTTCAATCACAGTCGCCTCTCTTGACGTAATATGCTCATCAAGAAATCTCCTGAAAATTTTATCCAAAAATATAATACTCTTTTTTTAATTATTACAAGTTATGAATTATTTGTAGTAACTAATTAAAGATTTAATCTCAATTTTAATTAAGAACTAAACAAACAGAAATTCGACTTTATAATAATGATTTTCAGGTTTCTGTTTTTTCGGATCCCACATTTACAATACATATCAGATGAGATGGCATGTCCCCGTGCTTTGCGTCCACGGAAGTAATTAGTGACCAAGAAATTAAGTACATGGAGAAAATGAAATGTTTCTAATTTATACGGTGACGTGTAAAAGCACGTTTGAACTTGACAACTTAAGAAAAGAGAATGCGATAAATATAATTTAATCCAATTAGGTGTGGTGAAAGTGGTGGATTTGTTCATTACAGTTGTGTGTTTTTCTAACCCCTAAAACACTTATCAACAATCTGCTATGTAATTGGTTTCTACTTTGATTCCTATCTTCAACCCCCAAACAAAACGAAAACAGAAAATTCTTAATAGTGGCTTCAACTAAGATAGTCGTGATTAATTAATTTTGATGAGATTACTTTGAGGACGAATATTTGGCACCATTATTAACAATGTATGGATGGTAGTAGAGCCGTCAAAGTGAGCCAATCCGGCTCACTCGAGCTGGCTCGTCACAAACCACGGCTCACGTGAGCTGGTTCACGTGAGCTAGAGACCTCAAGCAAGTCAAGTTTTGCCAACCCGGCTCACCAAGTTGGTGAATGGTGAGCCAACCCACCAACTTACAATTTCTTTTTTTTTTCCATTTTTTAAATTAAAAAATCTATAAAACAACTCACAAATAATAACACCCAACATCACCACTCGTTTTTTATCTGGACGGACGGTGGAACAACGACCGTTGAGATTGGGGTTGGTCGGTTGGGTGAAGAAATGAGAATAAATTAACTCTCAAAGACGAAAGTGAATTATGAAATCTGAAGTGAAAATGAAGAAGAAGTAAAAAGCCTAGAAGATATTTTAGGGTTTTTTTAATTTTACAATTTTATTTTATTTTTAGAAAAAGGTGGGTTGGCTCGCTAACTCACCACTTCACTCGAGCTAACGCACCACGAGCCGCGAGTTAAGTGAGCCAACCCACTCGAGCTAAAATTTTTGGCGAGCCAGATTTTTTTAACCCAGCTCGCCAATTTTGGTGGGTTAAACGAGCTAGCCCATCCGACCTGGCTTGTTTTGACGGCTCTAGATAGTAGTGGTTCAATGTGGGAGACCAAATTATCAAACAAAATATTACATTTCCTTTTTTACGGATTAGAAAATAGAAACAAAGCTTGCTTTTATTTTCTTGAGTGGAAAGACCACTAATATCTGTCGACATTTTTTTTTTGGTGATAATTAATACTGTCCTCACATTTTAATTTTTAAACACCCCACTTTGGGATGAATGAGGAATCACATGCTATGATGTTCTACTTTCACTAGTTACCATTTTCATTATTTAAATGAGCACGACACAAAGTACATTGTTCTTTTTCTTTTATAGTGACTGGTGCGTATCTCTAGGAAGATATTTATGTTTAGTTTCTAAATATTTGTTCTTAAAGTGTTTCTATCTTTTTGTTGTGATAATGGAATATGTTTTTGGCAAAAAAAAAATGTTTGTTCTTAGATTTTTGTTTTTAATATAGGTATGATAAGTTAATTTCGATGATGGAGTTTCTTCTAAATTTTTGTACGTTTATCAAACAACTTAATTTCATTAGAGTGGTATTAATGAGCTTAATTACAAGTATCTGAAGAGCCCTTTTAAAATTCTGATAAGCCCATTATTAAAGACTCAAGATATGGGCCTAAGTTGGAAATTGGGCTTGGGTTCTTTGTAAAATTTCCCAACCTCGTAACCCTTCATCTGGTAAACTACCAGTGGTATTTTTTCTTTCCCATTGTGTTGTGTTTAATAGAAAAAATAAGTGGCCTAAAGAAAAAGAAATGGCCCTATAACCCAACGAAACAGTCCGACGACAATATTACATACCAGATTGACCCCAAACAAAGAAAAAAAGAAAAGACAAAAGGATATATTTCGGTTTCGGACGCCAAAAAACGCGAGCGATTCATTTAATATAACCTTGTAAGTTGTAACAAGAAAGGAATTTTTTGGTCAAAAAAAAGAAAGAAAGAAATGAATCTAGTGGAAAACATTATTTCAATATAGTATTATGTTCTTGTCCATTTACAGGCTTCATTGAATAATCTGATGCACATTATTAATTATATTGAAATCAAACTTAAAAATTTTCGGTTTAGACAAAAGTGAGCCACTGTTGTATGGAACATTACCGATTTGCAGCCTTTAGATTATTCAAAAGTTAAAACATTTCCTCACTCTAATCACTTGGATTACTCCAGAGTAGTACGGTCTAGTTAAAATTTTAATAGAGCAAATTAAAGTTTTGTAAAAGTGCTAATTATCATTGACTAATATATTAATTTTTATTTATCAATACTATTATAGCTTTAAGTGCTTTATGATAGTCGGTTGTATATATAATTTAAGTTGTTTGTTATTTCTTCTATTGTATATATAAAAAGAAACTCAATTAACTATTAAAAAAATATTAAAACAAAATTATCAACTTCCATCCATTACTCCATTTCTCATCTAAAATCGATTATATATATAGGCACGTACCCTAACGTTTGGGGTCAATTTCATTTATGCCCCTAATATTTGTTTTGTGTCAATTATACTCTTAATATGAAATGTTGGTGTCAATTATACCCTAACCTCAATCTTTATTGGCCAAAAGTCCTATTTTGGTAACTCAAGTTTGCTCAAAGTTTTGTTTTAGTCCTTTAAGTCTCCGACGAACTTTCCGACGAGATACACGGCGGCCCTGATGGCTACGAAAACTCCTAAATCCTAATCCAAGGTTTTTTGACCTCCTGAGTTCAATGACAGCCTTCATTTTGCGAACAAATGACCGAAAATATGATTTTCGGCGATTGTGTAATTTTTTTGCGACTATATAATTTTTCGGCGGCTTGCTAGTCATTTTTTCACAAAAATGGAGTTCGTCATTGAACTCAGGAGGTAAAAAAACCTTGAATTAAGAGTTTTCGTAGTTGTCGGGATTGCCGTATATCTCTCCGGAAAGTTCGCCAGAAACTTGAGGGTCCAAAACAGAATTTTAAGCAAACTTGAGGGACCAAAATAGGACTTTGGCCCAAAAAAATTAAAGTTAGGGTATAATTGACACCGGCGTTTCATATTCGAGGCATAACTAACATAAAACAAACGTTAGAGGCATAACTAAAACTGACCCCAAATGTTAGGGGTACCAAAAGGTCTTTTGTCTTATATATATGATTAGATACTTTTTTATATTTACTATACTATTTAAAAATATATAATTGTATTTACTTATACATTGAAAAGAAATGAAAATATTTATATTGCATATTTTAAGTTAATGTTGTGCAAGATAATATAATGATATATATTAAATTATTTTAAGGTTTATATTGACACGCAAAGCCTGGTTTTTTTAAGTTTTATATATGAAGGACCAATAAAAAAAACAAAAAAGGAATTGGATCAACATAACCTTTTATTCTAATGAAAGGGGGATGGCGTGTGTGATTATTCTAGCAAGTAATCCATTATCCTTTTAGCTGCTCGATATGTCTGGAATCCCTCGTTATGCAGAGAGCCATAGACGATGTCTCTAGAATTCCTAATTATACACAATATAATCAATCATTAATTATTGAAAATCAATCCACAGTACAGCTATGTGTATTCATTTCATTAATAAATAAACATTAAAATTGTGCAAGTTCCATAATTAGCATCATCCAACCATATCTCATTTTATTTCCATTGACACTCTCAGCCAATAAACAGTTTAAAATTTAAATTTTTGCCTTATTGTTTTGAACGGTTATTAAGTTTTTTCTTTGCTTAGACTAATGAAAGAGTGTTTAATTATAATGAAAGAGTGGTTGAACTTGATATTAATAATAAATTATAAACTTGAAATACCGTCCGGTCAAGACTTGCAATGTGTACAGGGAAGGTTTTATCATTGCTTGCTCTGATCTGAATAATTAAATGCCCCCGGCCCTTTGTTTTGAATTTTCAACTAGCTTTGTTTCAAACCAAGCCACCACAATTACATACATTATTATTGCTGCGTTCCTCAGTTCAGTAACACAGAGAGCACAAGTTTGAGATTCCATGGCGACATCGGAAAAGAAAGTGATGATGGTAGCCATAGACGAGAGCGAGCACAGCGCTTACGCTCTCAAATGGACTCTCGATCACTTCTTCTCTCCCCTTCCTAACCCTATCTTCAACCTTATTCTTGTTCATGCCAAACCTACTGCCGCTTCCACTCTCGGATTCGCCGGCCCTGGTACCCGAATTCTTCCATCGTTTCTGCGATTCTTCACTTCCTTTTTTAAATATCTGATTGTGAGAAATTAAGTAGAAACTATATCGCATTGTTTGCAGGAGCCGCCGAGGTTTTGCCGATCGTCGATGCGGATTTGAAAAGGACTGCGGCTAAAGTTGTTGAAAAAGCCAAAGAGCTTTGCCTCACGAAATCGGTAACTAATCATCTCTTTGCTTATTGCCTGATGATCTTTTAACCACCTATGACCATCACCTTCACCTGATTGATTGAATCCTTCTAATCTCATTTGTTTTTTCAGTAAATTTGACCTTTCTGTGAATTGAAACATTTCTCACAAGGTCGTCTTGTCTGTGATGAAATTTATTCTATGACAGAGGAATGAAAAACTGAAGGAAGTCTCGTTATTAATTGATTCTAGTTCGGTTAATTGATTATTATAACTTGATCATAGGTTCTGGCTCCAAATTCCTATTTGAATTTGCTACTACTGCCGAAATTGTGTGGTTTTGATTTGATGTATCCACGATCTTCCTATATAATTTATCGTATGCCTCAAAGCAGATGCAATATAATTTAACATATGATATGCCAGTCAGCCAGTGCTAAATTATCTCAGAATAATATATCATGCACTTGCACAGGTATTATTGTCCTTTAATTTTGGGACCATAGCATTAAAAATTGATCTATATAATAGCACATCAAAGATGTGCGTGAATATTGGAGCACTAATACTTTCTACTTGGGTGTTTGTAATCGGTGGCAAAATTATTTGAATGTATCAGGTAAATGACGTAGCTGCGGAAGTGATAGAAGGTGACCCTAGAAACGTACTCTGTGATGCTGTGGACAAACACCATGCTTCCATCTTGGTTGTGGGCAGTCATGGCTACGGGACTATAAAAAGGTACACATTTGAAAATTGATTGGTAACTTGAAAATTATGGATTAATCTTATGAAAAATTAAAGTTAACCTTAAATTGTTCTAAGATTTGTGTTTTTATAATATGAAATATATATATATATATATATAATATTTTTGTAATAATTATATACAGATATTAAGATACGATTTGATTAGTAACCCTGTTTGAAACAAATGTATTACAGATATTAATATTTTTGTAATAATTACAATAATGGGTTAATAAAGTATGCAAACGTCAATATATCATTATTGTTGAAAACCAGTGTAAAGATTTGATCTTATTATTTAAGATTTGGGATATCTTATGTAATCTTTGAGTGACTTGTATTTTAATTAGTTACCATATATTTTGGGATGGAATCCTTGGTGACTAAGGAATTAGGGACTTGGGCCTATTGGGCTTAGGTTAAGTAATCCTTGTGTATCTAGGGTTTGGGATGCCTATAAATAGACTAGTAGCTAATGGTAGAAGAATGACTTGAGAGGTAGACTAGTTCATCAGGTTATTGTATTCCCACATTCTATATAGTGAAATCCTTTGTTCTTGGCTGGATGTAGGTCACACTGACCGAACCAGGGTAAATTGTCTTGTGTTCCTCTATTATTCTCTTTATTCCGCATTATCATACTTGTTTAGATCTGTGAATGGTTGTTGGGAGATACTCTGAATCCTAACAACCAGCTTTTGGAAATCCTACTAGTTCAATCATATTCTGTTATTTCAGGGCAGTTTTAGGTAGCGTAAGTGACTATTGTGCTCACCATGCTCACTGCACTGTGATGATCGTGAAGAAGCCAAAAACCAAACACTGATAAGTTTGGTATGCACCAAAATAAATAAAAAGTGTTGGTAGAGAATTCAAAGCACTATTTGTTCTGTAATATAATTGTTGATGTTAAATATGAGTTAAAAGACTATCAAATACTATGCAATCGTCAGACTTTTCCCCCTTTCCTGATACTCGTTTTACTGTAATTTTAATTTGTGGCAAGTTCTTTTGATAAATGGGATTTTAAATATGCTCCATCTGTCAATTCCTGACTCATGAAAGTCTTCTCCTATTTACCTTTATTCAAACTTTATCTCTTTTTTCTTTCTAATCAATATTTTTATTTCGGAAGCAATTTTAACGAGTACATTTTTTCTTCTCCTAACTAGCTAATCAATATTTCGGAAGCAATTTTAACGAGTACATTTTTATTTAAGTGGTAGTGAAAAATAAAAAGATACGGTAGCCATACAAAGGAAAAACTTACTGAAATAAATGGTCAACAGAGAGAAGAGACGAATCCTCATCAAGTTGAATAGTTTCAACTCCGGAGGTGGTGCTACCCTTCAAAAACCTTGAATACCATTTGGCAGAAAGCTTTGGATACCTCTTTAAGTCAGGGTCATTCCTATCAACATAGTATAGCCCATAGCTCGATTCGTATCCATCTAATAACTCAAATAAATCCATGAAGGACCATGCAAAATACCCTCTCACATCTGATCCATTCCTGACAAAAATTGATATGCTTGTTGAAAGTTACAGAAAAACGTTACAACTGTGAAGAAAACAAACTAGGGAAAAAATCTTCTGTAATATCAACAGAGCAGCTAATACCTCAAGGCATCAAGCACGCCTCCAATGTATCCATGCAAGTATTTCACCCTTGACACGTCGCACAATGATGAATTGCTTGCTGTCCGTTGACCTGAAAAAACATGCCATCCCAACAATTTGTCCATAAAATCTAACCTATTTATTCATCTCGATCAGAAACAAGACTCGAAAGTTCACCAATGAGTCACAAAGTATCATAATTATTGCCAAATACTAGTTATACTTATATCACTTTTGTTAGAGAGAGAGAGACACCATTTTCATAAACGTATATAGGGGGATTGCCATATTGGATCTTGATTGTTTCCAGCACTTGTAGTAAACCCCATGGCTCGACAGGGAACTGATGAGTCAAGTTGAGCCAATTAGTCATACACATCACTGATCCAAATAATTGAGCATGTTTCGTTCGTGCCTTACCTCTTCGGTTGTAAACAGACCCTGTCCAACTGCAAAACCAAGAAGCATTGGGTTATTCACCATTTTTAAAGTTTATTGAAAGATAAGTAAAAATCACTTCAAGGCTCACAGGGTAAATTATGAGGAAGTTCAACTACTTGAAAATTGCAGAAAGATAATTGTAATATATGGCTAAGTTCATCATTTTTTTTATTAAATATAATATCCATAAACAAAACAAAAGAACGTACAAATTATCTGTGCACCCATGTCTGCAAAGATGTCCCTGATCTTCCACTTTAAGGCGTCAGAATCGTCTGAGATATTAAGATTGTTGTAGAGAATTACTCCTACAAAATCAACGGAACCCTTAACTTGTCTGGATTCAGCACTTGTGAAGACTGGAATTCTTGAGCCTGCATTTGTCTTCACCGTATTAGGATAGTCTCCGTAAAACAAGGGCTCTAGAAACCTGCAAAAAATCAATTATTTAGCAGCTTTGCAACATATCACAGTGACCACCAGAAAAAGAAAAAGAAAAAAAATAAAGGAATTGCGAAATAAAGATAAGACAGAAAGATATTAGTACATTTAGTTAGAGATAGAAGCAACTTCTGGGTCTATATGTAACTGAGAATACCAAGGTATATATATGGTGTGGCATGAGTGAAAACTTCAGGCATATATATTCACCAGTCTCAGGCTAAATAGCATGATCAAAGAATATGAAAAGAACCAATTGTAGGATCTGTAATATACCAACCAATATAATAATCATAAACTCTCTGAATAGCTGCGATGTCCTTTTCTGTATTAGTATGAGGAACTAACCCATACATATACATAGAGATACCAACAAACCCATGCTGTTTTTCCTGCAACATCATGAACATTCTCTGAATGATAAGCATATAAGTTGGAAGTTTCTGCATTTCAAGGGAAACCATAAGATGATCAAATTTTTAGTGATATACCTTATATTTTGTTTTATACAATTTGGCAGCTGAAGAATGTGCCAACAAAATGTGATGAGCTGCCAAGTAGGGCTCAACTGTTGAGTCGCCTTTAGTGCAATTCACAAGACCAAATGGGGCAGAACATCGTAGAGGCGGGCACTCTCCCTCGTCATAACCACCAATGGATAAAATATTGGGTTCGTTCACGGTGGTCCAATACAATACTCTGTCACCAAACTCTCTAAAACACACATCTGCATAGTATGTGAAATCTCTTCTGCATTCATATTCAAGTTAACCGCCCATTAGAATCATGACTTAATTCATTTTAAATTGTAAGGACAATGTTCCTTAGCACAAGGTCGATCTCAGGAACATACATGATGTGGCGACTAACCCATCCTTCATATTCGTCTTCAAGTGCCTGAGGAAGGTCGAAGTTGTGCAGTGTGACATGTGGCTGGATTCCTGCACAAGTGAAAGATTTCAATTATCAGTTCAAGAAGCCAAAAAGCATGCTTCTTCCTTTAGCATAGAACTCATATTTACCATTTCTGATCAGCTCATTGATGAGATTGTTGTAGTACTGTAATCCCTTTGGATTGACGGGTCCTCTACCATCTATTGTAGAAAATAGGCATTACATTAGATTTTAGTTAAAACAGGAAAAGAGAATCCTAAATAAGAATGGTTTGTATTTTAGAAGTTCAGGGTCAGGGATTATATACTTGGTATGAGTCTTGACCAAGAAATTGAAAATCTATAGGCATCAAGTCCTGTTTCCACCATAAGCTGCACATCTTCCTGCATTATAGATATTCGATGCCAAGAAGTTCTTAATTCTCCTAGATGTCTTAATAAAATAGAGGACATATTTTTTGAAGTATCAAAGTCCAGTGAGCTCTTTTATTTTTGAAAGCTTAAACAACTATTTGCATCTGAGGCTCTGAACTAAATATTTCAGCAATTGCAAGACAGCATTTCTGAACAAAGTTAAAATGAACGAAGGCTAACCTTATATTTGTGGTATCCATCACAGGCTACGTCTCCGATTTCTCCATGCGCATGCCCTGATTATCATTTAAGAATGAACTTACAATCAAGAATCAAGAACATGAAAACATTTTCATTAAGATAACGGGGAGTTCGCATCGCTTTCTGAACTAAATAATTAAGAATCCAAAATCATAGAAAATAATAACCAAAGTGATGAGAAATTAACCATCATGAGCAAAGGTATCCCAAATGCTCGGAGTTCTTCCGTCTTCGTTCGCTGCACCTTCCACCTTTACTTATTCAAAATGATAAAACAGAAAACCACATATATATATTTATATTAGGCATCAATTATTAAAAATAGCTGTGTTCACCAAATGATTAAAGAGGGAAAAAACGAGGAGAGGGAAGAAGAAGGAAGAAGAATGGAACCTGATAAGCAGAAGTGCCAGAACCAAATGTAAAATAAGGTGGGAATTCGTTTCTGCTATACGTATCAGCACTAAGCACCCCAACTGCCAAGTTCAGAAGAAATAAGAGACGCAAGAAATTAAGGATACTACGAAATGTGATGGTTTGGATCATCCCTGACATCTGTCTCATCTATGGATAGAACACTACTTCATTCATAATAATTACAAGCTGTATTAATTACTATATATATATATAGGAGGGAGGGCCCAAAACTTTTGAGCCATGTAATTCTTTGTGGATAAGGTGCCGAAAAAGGAAAGAGGGACCATATGGTGATAGAATTTTTAGAAGTATTATATATATATTATATATATTATTTTTGCTATCAATTTTACTATTAATAATAAAAAGTTGCATTTCTTTTATAAACAATCATATATAGAATATAAATAATTTTTAAAAGTTCTATATATCATTGTACAATTAATGAATTTAACAACAAAGATAAAAATGATTTTATTTAAATTTTTTTCTTTAAGAAAAGTATGATGCAGAATTTGTCCTAATTTGACCCAAAAAAAAGTTGTAAGGCTTGTGAATTGTGATCATTAATACTGACGACGAAATAGTTGTAGGCATATATATGACTGAATCAAGTGAGCAAACATTATGACTTACGAGGACATTGTACTATTTTCTTTTGTCCTTGTTATCAGTTATTTTATTTACAAGATAGTAAGCGGTATTTTATCATGTAGGCGACATTATAAATGAACTTTTGTGATGCTGTGCACAAACACCATGTTTCCATAAGAAACTGTAGACATGGACTCGGCGGGATGAAAAGGTACACAATGTATTATCTTAATTAATGTCATCACATTTATAAAAATCAAACGATAGGTAGCTATACAAAGAAAAATCAAACGATAGGTACGTCTTTACCTAGTGCGTACGTCTTTACTAATTTAGGAATTACATTTTAACAAGTAGGTCTTTACTTAGTGGTAGTGAAAAATCAAACGATAGGTAGCTATACAAAGAAAAAAGTTACTGAACTAGATGGTCAACAGAAAATAGAGACGAATCCACATCAAGTTGAATAGTTTCAACTCCGGAGGTGGTGGTGCCCTTCAAAAACCTTGAATACCATTTAGCAGAGAGCTTTGGATACCTCTTTAAGTCAGGGTCATTCCTATCGACATAGTATAGCCCAAAGCTTGATTCGTATCCATCTAATAACTCAAACAAATCGATGAAGGACCATGCAAAATACCCTCTCACATCTGATCCATTCCTAAAAAAAATTAATATGTTTGTTGAAAATTAGAGAAAAATATTACAACAGTGAAGAAAACTTATTAAGAAAAAAAATGTTTTGTGATATCAACTGATCGAGCACAGCATCTAAATACCTCAAGGCATCAAGCACGCTTCCAATGTATCCATGCAAGTATTTTATCCTGGACACGTCGTGCAGTGATGAATTACTTGCTGTCCGTTGACCTGAAAAAACATGACATCCGAAAAATCTGTCTGTAAAATCTAACCTATTTATTCATCTCATCATAAACTGGACTTGTTATTTTCCTAATGAATTACAAAGTATCACAATCATGCAAATAAAGATGCTCGTCTACTCAACAAACAAGTGGTAGAGAGAGAGAGAGACCGTTTTCATAAATGTAGATAGGAGGATTGCCATATTGGAGCTTGATTGTTTCCAGCACTTTTAGTAAACCCCATGGTTCAACAGGGTACTGAGTCAAGTAGAGCAAATCAATTATATAAAGCATTGATCCACATAATCGAACCCATGTATTATTTAAATGTTTCATGCCTTACCTCGTCGGCTGTAAACAGACTCTGTTTCGCTGCCAAAACCCAGAAATCGTCAAGTTAATTATTCACCATTTTCAAAGTTTAGTGAAAGATAAGTTATAATCAGTCTATCACTTCAAGGGTCATACAGTAAATTGTGAGAAAGTTCCAGTATTTGGAAATTTCAGAAAGATAATTGTACGACACAGTGGATGCAATACGTACAGTCGGCTAAATGGCTATACTTCAACTTCTTTATATATCTATATATATATATATAATATTCTTAAACAAAACAAAAGAACGTACCCAATACGCTTGCACCCATGTCTGCAGCCATGTCCCTGATCTTCATCTTTAAGGAGTCAGAGTTGTCTGTGACATTAAAATTGTTGTAATTAATCACTCNAATGGCATGAGAGAAAATCTCAGGCATATATATATCTATATATATATATATATATATTCACCTGTCTCGGGGTAAAGAGCAAGAACAAAGAATCTGTAACATACGTACCAACCAATATAATAATCATTGACTCTCTGAACAGCTGCGATGTCCTTTTCTGTATTAGTTTGAGGAAATAACCCAAACGTATACATAGACATACCAATAAATCCACGTTGCTTGTCCTGCAACATAACAACATAGCAGGTCTGTGATGTAATAAACATTCTCTGAATGACAAGCACGTAAGTTGGGAGTTTCAGCTATTTAAATCTAACGAACATGGAATGCGAAACCATAACATGATCAAACATTAAGTCATATACCTTATATTTTGTCCTATACAATTGTACAACTGAAGAATGTGCTAACAAAATATGATGAGCTGCCAAGTAGGGCTCAACTGTTGAGTTTCCTGCAGTGCAATTCACAAAACCAAATGGAGCAGAACATCGTAGAGGTGGGCACGTTCCCTCATCATAACCACCAAGGGAAAAAATATTGGGTTCGTTCACAGTACTCCAATACAATACTCTGTCACCAAATTCTCTAAAACATACATCTGCGTAGTATGTGAAATCTTTTCTGCATTCACATTCAAGTAAATCACCCATTAGAATCCCGGCTCGATCTGTTTATATTGTAACTTAGCTCAAGAAAGCACATGTGCACATGAATCATGGTACAAGGTTTCAGGAACATACATGATGCGGCGACTGACCCATCCATTATATTCATCATCAAGTACCTGAGGAAGATCAAAATTGTATAGTGTGACATGTGGTTGGATTCCTGCACAAGTGGAACACTACACTTATCAAGAAGCCAAACAGATCTCAAAGAATGGTTTTTTCAGCATAGAAACTCATATTTACCATTTTTTATTAGTTCATTGATGAGATTGTTGTAGTATTGTAATCCCTTTGGATTGACTGGTCCTCTACCATCTATTGTGGAAAAACAAAGTTGTTTAAAAGGCAATAGGCATTGCGTTAGTTTTTAGTTAAAACACGAAAAGAGAATCCTAAATAAGAATGGTTTGTATATTGGAAGTTCAGAGTCAAGGATGATATACTTGGTATGAGTCTTGACCAAGAAATGGAAAATCTATAGGCATCAAGTCCTGTTTCCACCATAAGCTGCACATCTTCCTGCATTATAGATATTGGAGGTCAAGATATTCTTATTTCTCCAGCCTCCACGAGTGTCAAATAATTAGGAGAAAATGCCAAAAAGCTTTATATTACAGACAAATAATAACATACAATTTTAAAACCAAAAAAAGAAAAAAAAACTAATATTCACACTTAAATAAATTCTGATCAACAAGAGGTTGATTCAGGTGCTAAGCCAATTGATATTGCTTAAGTAAAGTCCCGAATTTGAGACGTTGTGAATGCAATTATTTTTGTTGAGAGACTCTCACTATAATCAGATGTGCAATGCTGGTCGAATCTAGATTAGTCAAGACAAAACTACATATACCGGTGGGTAACAAAAATAAATTAATAAATTCTGTCTGTTTTTCTTCCAACCATGTTAGCTCAAATGCCCAAATAAACTTCTATAATTCACGTTGCAAGCACTAATTAATCTTTCCCCACTGCAACTATGTCTGTGAAATGAATGTAAAATAATGAAATCACCCTCCAGTTTGGTGCCAAATCTCTTTAAAAAGATATTTGAAGTAATTAAAGACGGGTGACCTTTTCCAGTTTTGGAAGTTCAAGCAACTATTTGGCATCTGACCTAAAATTTCACCAATTGCTAGACAGCATTTGAACGAAGGCTAACCTTATATTTGTGGTATCCATCACAGGCTACATCTCCGGTTTTTCCATGCGAATGCCCTGATTATCATTCAAGAACTGAGAATGAAGTCGCTTTCCACTATTGAAGAACTTGAAATCATTTTTCATAAAGAAATCGGGGAGCGCGCTCTGCTTTCTAAACTAAATACTGAAGCATCCAAATTTTTAAAAAAAAACCAACGAAAATGATGAGAAATTATCAATTAACCATTGTAGGCATAAGTATCCCAAATGCTCGGAGTTCTTCCGTCTTCGTTCGCTGCGCCTTCCACCTTTACTTGCACAAAAAAATAAAAAGCATATATAGATTTATATATCAGGCTTGAATTAGTTAAAATAGCTGTGTTTGCCAACTGATTAAAGGAAAAGGGGAAAAAAAAAAAAGGAGAGAGAAGAAGAAGAAGGAAAAACCTGATAGGCAGTAGTGCCTGAACCAAAAACAAAGTCGGGTGGGAATTCATTTCTGCTATACGTATCAGCACTAAGCACCCCAAATGCCAAGTTCAGTAGAAATAAAAGGAGAAATGTCACAGTTTGCGTAATCTGTGATATCTCTCTCATCTTTGTATATTGTATACCTCCAACGCCACTTTCATTCATAATTACAGGCTGAACTATATGCTACGGAGCCCAAAGCTTTTGGGCCACAAGATTTTTTT
This sequence comes from Chamaecrista fasciculata, assembly GCA_003254925.1. Classification (NCBI taxonomy): domain Eukaryota; kingdom Viridiplantae; phylum Streptophyta; class Magnoliopsida; order Fabales; family Fabaceae; genus Chamaecrista; species Chamaecrista fasciculata. The sequence continues at coordinate 130,112 of QANZ01055992.1, read as the reverse complement.
GGTGGATATGGTGTATCGTCGGAGTTGTGAATAGCGACAACTTGATGACCAAAAAATGATCAGTTTATTTATTTATTTTGGAAGTATTTTGCAGAATTTGTCCTATTTTGGCATTATACTGCGAGAGTCCGTGACTCTTAGAGGCGTGATAAATCATAAAAGGTGTACTATGCCTTGTGAACTTTGAATACATACTACTGATAACGAAAGAATTATAGACAGTTGAGTCAGGCTGAGCAAACGATAGGAGGAAATTGTGAGGTTTTCGTGCTTGTCAATTGTCATAATCGTTTTTAATAAGGATAATAAGTGGTTCTGTTTCAGTGTTTCATATTTTTTCTGATTAATTCTTTATTATTATTTTTAATTATGTTTCTCTAGTTTTATTTTTTTAAAATAGATTCTATATCCTTAATTGTAACTTCGGATTTAAGTTACATATAATTCAAACGAGTTAATTTCTTGAAAATGCCAATTTGTTGAGTATACCATATCTACTTAACTCTGTTTTTTTTCAAAAAATGTTGGGGTATATGTCTTTATGATTTTTGTTTATCTTTAATGAACCAAGTATGTAAACTATAAATTGGATTAGTTTCGGTGATCAACTAATTTCATTGGGCAAAATTGTTTATTTTGTAAATAATGAAATTGTTGTAGCATATATATTATTGTGACAATTATATGTATTTTAAACTTCTTTTTTGATTTTAAGTTTGATTTATTATTATTTTTATTATTTTATAATTTGAACCCACGACAACCCAAAAATCAACAGGCTGTACGGGTTAAAACTTAAAACATTATTCATCAACATTTCACTGTATTAATCCAACTAAATTTGACAAAGAAAGAATCAAGGCAAATAAAAAGAATCAGTGAAGCAGAAAAATTCTAACCATTAAAAATATATTTATTTATTTATAAGCGTTACAATTTATTAAAGTGGTAGGCACAATAAAAGGGAAGAAAAAAGAAAGAGGAAGAGATTAACCACCACTCCGGATGGTGGATATTTAATAAAAAAAAAAAAAGAGAGAAAAAAAATTACTGAAATAAATGGGCAATGGGTAGAAGCGATGGATGTTTCTCAAGTTGGATAGTTCCACCCTTCAAAAACCTGGAATACCATTTTGCAGAGAGCTTTGGGATCCTCTTCAAGTGAGGGTCTTTTCTATCAACATAGTATAGCCCAAAGCTTGATCCGTATCCATCTAATAACTCGAATAAATCCAGGAACGACCATACAAAATACCCTCTCACATTTGATCCATTCCTGACCAAATTTCATGTGGTTGTTCAAAATTGCAATAATTATTAGGAAACACATACATTTCTGTAATACTATTATCTTAATAGCATCGATATATATATACACATACCTCAAGGCATCAAGCACGCCTCCGATGTATCCATGCAAGTATTTCACCCTTGACACATCGTTTAATGATGAATTACTTGCCGTCCGTTGACCTGAGAACACATGCCATGCCACCAATTTTGAGTCACAAACTATCACAATCGTCGCTAATCAATGTTAATTATATTAAGGGTAAATTGCAATTTGGTACCCTGTGGTTAGGGGCGGTTCCCCTTTGGTACCCTGAAAGAAAAATTTTTGCATTGTGGTNGCCTATTTAAATCACAAGTGTGTGCGTGAGAGAGAGAGAGACCATTTTCATAAATGTAGATAGGAGGATTGCCATATTGGAGCTTGAGTTTTTCTAGCACTTGTACTAAGCCCCATGGTTGAACAGGGTACTGATGAGTCAAGTAGAGACAATTAGTCATTGAATGAACTAATGCAAATTATTGAACCCATATATTATTAACATGTTTCATGCCTTACCTCATCGGCTGTAAACAGACTCTGTCCAACTGCCAAAATCATGAAAGCATTGGGGTTATTCACCATTTTTTGATATTATTGAAAGATAAGTAACAATCACTTCAATTTTTGATTATATATATATATATATACTATCCTTCAACAAAAACAAAAGAACATACAGATAAGCAGTGCAGCCATGTCTTCAATGAGGTCCCTGATATTCCGGTTTAAGGTGCCTGAGTTGTCTGTAACATTAATATTGTTGTAGTGAATCACTCCTATAAAATCACTGGAGCCCTTAACTTGTCTGGATTCAGCACTTGTGAACACTGGAAGTCTTGACCCAGAATTTATCTTCATAATACTGGGATAGTCTCCGTGAAACAAGGGCTCTAGAATCCTACAAAGAAATCACTTCTTTAATTGATTTGCATCATATCACAGTCGCCACCACAAAAGAGAAAGAGAAACAAAAGAATTGAAGAAAGAATAAGGAATATAAAGAGAACCAGTTGCAGGGTGTGTAACATACCAACCAACAAAATAATCAAAGACCCTTTGAACTGCTACTTTGTCATTTTCTGCGTTAGTAAGAGGAACCAACCCAAATGTATAGACTGTGATACCAATAAATCCATGTTGTTTATCCTGCAACACAACATAACCTGTCAGTGACATCATGGACATTCTCCAAATGATTAGAAAGCGAAAGCATAACATGATCAGAGATTAAGTGGTTTTATTTGCCTTATATTTTGTCCTATACAATTGTGCAGCTGAAGCATGTGCTAGCAGAATATGATGAACTGCCAAGTAGGGCTCAATAGTTGAATTTCCTTTGGCGCAATTAGTGAGTCCAAATGGGGCAGAACATCGTTGAGGTGGGCAAGATCCTTGATCATAGCCACCTTGGGCAAGCACATTGGGTTCATTCACAGTAGTCCAATGCAATACTCTGTCACCAAATTCTCTAAAACACACATCTGCATAGTATGTGAAATCTCTTCTGCATTCATATTCAAGCGAATCATCCATTAGAATCCTGACTCTTATGCACATGAGTTATGATAAAAGGTTTCAGGAACATACATGATGCGGCGACTAACCCATCCGCCATATTCATCGTCAAGCACCTGAGGAAGATCGAAGTTGTGTAGTGTAACATGTGGTTGGATTCCTGCACAAGTGGAACACTACACTAATCAGTTGAAGAAGCCAAATANAGGACCTATTCAAAAGAAATCTTATGAAAAGGAGAAAAATCTATAATATTAGAATTCTAAAGACCCTTTTATAATTAATTCTTTATGTTTTGATCCCTTTTAGTAAAGGGAAAGGACTTAAACGCATAAGAGAAGACTTTTTGGGAGATTTTTGACATTTTAACTAACATTTGCCGTTAAATCCTAACAGAAAAAAACCTCAGGGTACCAAATCGATAACGGAGCAAACCACGGGGTACCACAATGCAAAAATTTTTCTTTCAGGGTACCAAAGGGGAACCGCCCCTAACCACAGGGTACCAAATTGCAATTTACCCTTATATTAAAGATGGAAGAGTAATTAACAGAATAATGACATTGATGCCTATTTAAATCACAAGTGTGTGCGTGAGAGAGAGAGAGACCATTTTCATAAATGTAGATAGGAGGATTGCCATATTGGAGCTTGAGTTTTTCTAGCACTTGTACTAAGCCCCATGGTTGAACAGGGTACTGATGAGTCAAGTAGAGACAATTAGTCGTTGAATGAACTAATGCAAATTATTGAACCCATATATTATTAACATGTTTCATGCCTTACCTCATCGGCTGTAAACAGACTCTGTCCAACTGCCAAAATCATGAAAGCATTGGGGTTATTCACCATTTTTTGATATTATTGAAAGATAAGTAACAATCACTTCAATTTTTGATTATATATATATATATATACTATCCTTCAACAAAAACAAAAGAACATACAGATAAGCAGTGCAGCCATGTCTTCAATGAGGTCCCTGATATTCCGGTTTAAGGTGCCTGAGTTGTCTGTAACATTAATATTGTTGTAGTGAATCACTCCTATAAAATCACTGGAGCCCTTAACTTGTCTGGATTCAGCACTTGTGAACACTGGAAGTCTTGACCCAGAATTTATCTTCATAATACTGGGATAGTCTCCGTGAAACAAGGGCTCTAGAATCCTACAAAGAAATCACTTCTTTAATTGATTTGCATCATATCACAGTCGCCACCACAAAAGAGAAAGAGAAACAAAAGAATTGAAGAAAGAATAAGGAATATAAAGAGAACCAGTTGCAGGGTGTGTAACATACCAACCAACAAAATAATCAAAGACCCTTTGAACTGCTACTTTGTCATTTTCTGCGTTAGTAAGAGGAACCAACCCAAATGTATAGACTGTGATACCAATAAATCCATGTTGTTTATCCTGCAACACAACATAACCTGTCAGTGACATCATGGACATTCTCCAAATGATTAGAAAGCGAAAGCATAACATGATCAGAGATTAAGTGGTTTTATTTGCCTTATATTTTGTCCTATACAATTGTGCAGCTGAAGCATGTGCTAGCAGAATATGATGAACTGCCAAGTAGGGCTCAATAGTTGAATTTCCTTTGGCGCAATTAGTGAGTCCAAATGGGGCAGAACATCGTTGAGGTGGGCAAGATCCTTGATCATAGCCACCTTGGGCAAGCACATTGGGTTCATTCACAGTAGTCCAATGCAATACTCTGTCACCAAATTCTCTAAAACACACATCTGCATAGTATGTGAAATCTCTTCTGCATTCATATTCAAGCGAATCATCCATTAGAATCCTGACTCTTATGCACATGAGTTATGATAAAAGGTTTCAGGAACATACATGATGCGGCGACTAACCCATCCGCCATATTCATCGTCAAGCACCTGAGGAAGATCGAAGTTGTGTAGTGTAACATGTGGTTGGATTCCTGCACAAGTGGAACACTACACTAATCAGTTGAAGAAGCCAAATATAATAGATCTCAAAGAATGGTTTCTTTAGCATAGAAAATTAGAAACTCATATTTACCGTTTTTTACTAGTTCATTGATGAGATTGTTGTAGTACTGTAATCCCTTTGGATTGACGGGTCCTCTACCATCTATGGTAAAAAATAGGCATTACATTAGTTTTTAGTTAAAACAGGAAAAGAGTCCTAAATAAGAATGGTTCTTATTTTGGAAGTTCAGGGTCAGGGATGATATATACTTGGTATGAGTCTTGACCAAGAAATGGAAAATCTATAGGCTTCAAGTCCTGTTTCCACCATAAGCTGTACATCTTCCTGCAGTATCGATATTCAAGATCAAGATATCCTTTTATTCTCCAAGTGTATTATATAATAAATAATAGGATGTTTGGGATCGAAATCATGAAGAGAAGGGAAGAGAAGATGAAAAGGGGAAGTAAAAGAAATTGGAAATCTCTATCTTGTTTAGTAATTTGCATCCTCTGAATTTGGCTCTAACGAATTTCTCTATGATTCAAGATGTGATTAAAACAAACCGGTTTAGTCAAGTGAAACTATGTATTTTAATCTCGTTTCTCTATAAATTACAAAGGAATTTAAGTAACTAATTATTGAGATATTAGTATATTTTTTTTACTAATTCTTTATTATTGTCTATCTTTACCAATTTAAAAGGAGAGAAAAGAACGAAGGGTTGACCTTATATTTGTGGTATTCATCACAGGCTACATCTCCGGTTGCTCCATGCGCATACCCTGATTATCATTAAACAACTTAGAATGAAGCTCTAGCTTTCAAATAGACATACAAGAGCTTCAAAAGTTGAAATTAAATCTTTTTTTATTTTTTAACAGAAAATGGGCTGCTCGCATTTCTTTATGTAAACAAAAAACTGATATAGTGAAAAAATTAACCAGCATCGACAAAAGTATCCCAGATGCTCGGAGTTCTTCCATCTTCCTTCGCTGCGCCTTCCACCTTTTCTTACACAGAATAACGATTTAGTCAAACATGTATGTATCTGACTCGAACTAATTAAAGAAGAAGCAGCGATCGAGATCAAATAGAAGAACCTGGTAAGCTGAAGAGGCTGAACCAAATGTAAAGTCAGTTGGGAAATCATTTCGAGTATACTTATCAGCACTCAGAACACCAACTACCAAGTTCAGAACACATAAGAGAAGCAACAAGTTAGGGTAACAAAATGATGTTGTTGCTTTTTGCATTGTGTAATTCTATGTCTAATAATTTTATGACTTGATTCTCATCTGCACTTCATTCATCATCATTCCAGGCTGTATTTATGAGGGGCGGTCTTTGTCACAAATGATCTCTAGACAAAGTTATGATAATTGGAATACTTTAGTATCTTTATGATTAAATTATATTCTGGATTTGTCTTAGTTTGGTGTCATTATCAACAATTTTCGCAGTAAAACCGGACTTATATATAGAGGCGTGGTAAATCAGAAAAGGTATATGCCGGAACGCAATTATAATGACAATTAATTGAGCAAAGAAACAAGGAAATGTATTTTTAGGCCTAGATACATCATCAACTTCATTAGATGATTCAGTTTGTTAATTGTTAGCGAATTAAAAGGTAATCAGTAAAAAAATTTTACGTGTACTTAATGAATTCGAAGATCAAATTCAAATCAAACCATTAAAAGATATTTAAAAAAAAAAAATCTAAATTACTGGACGATTAACTTCTGCTTTTGCCGTGCTGACCGCTTCTCATTTATTAGGTACACAACATAGAGAAATCTAGTTTAGTTGGTCGTTAGTGGATGGTGAACTGTCAGAATCCTAGCTCCTGATGACATTTTTGTCCAATGAAATAATTAAGAAAATCTCTACTCAAAAAAAAGAAATAATTAAGAAAATTGATTTTTTTTATAAAAAGAAATCATTTGAGACAGACTCTTACATGGAGTACAAATCCATAAATGATTAATCCTTGGATAACTAGGACAATTAAAAAAAAACTTAGCTATTCATAATCACTCAAGTGCATAAGCATTTTTAACTTTGGCTTTCAAGTAATTGCACTGTATTTACTAAATATTTTGGATCAAATTAATTTAAAACTTTGTTTTAAAACATTCATGAATTGGCCAAAAACAAAATCATGGCTAAAATGTACTTTTGGTCCCATAACTTTTACTCAGGTCTCAATTTGGTCCCATAATTTTTTTTGTTGCACTTTTGGTCCTATATCTTTTGCTCAGGTTGCAGATTTAGTCCCGTGTCACGCTTTTTGTCTCATATCTTTAGGTAAGGTTGCAAAATTGGTCTCATATCTTTTGATCAAATTGCATAATTGGTCCTATATCTTTGGGTTAAGTGGATAATTGGTTCTATAACTTTGAGTTAGGTGAGAGTGACGGCAAATCTTTTTGCAAAGATATGAGATCAATTCTGCTACCTAACAAAAAGATATAAGACTAAAAGTGATATGGGACCAAATCTGCAACTTTTTGCAAAGATATAGAATAAAAAATGTAACAAAAAAAGTTATAGGACCAAATTGAGACATGAACAAAAGTTATGGGACCAAAAATGCACTTTGACCAAAAATCATTTATAAACAAACGGGAAACAAAATTTCACTACGGAAGATGTAAAGCAGACAAGAGTACAAGTCAGTGAAAGTGAAGTGAGTTGATTGTTTTTGTTTCCCAGTGTAGCGTAGACAATCGAGGTATAGTGGTATACCATTATTTCTTCGAGATTGGATCTCTACAGACACTAGAATAGACCCATGGTCCCTTGCAATCAGATTTTTCTAGGACTATTTTTCTCTGATGTTGAAATGCAAACAAAGCATCTTGTGAATAAGATGTACAAACGGTACAAGGCGGCATAACAAATCAGGATCCTTACTGCGACCCAAAGTGAATGACAAATATTTTATGTCATACATGGGCCACGAGTTTATACTTTATACATCAACTACCCTTTCGGACGATCAAAAGTATTCAAAACACATATACTCAATGATTATTTCATGATTTCACTGACCAAAAAAAAATGATTATTTCAAGATTTTATTCTTGAATTTTGATTTCGGATCCATTGAATAATAGGTAAGACAGACTTATATCTGATCTCTAATAATAAAGATATATATATATATATATATATATATGAAATTTTTAAACTTTATACATTAAAGAAATATAAAATGATAAGAATAAAATATTAAATACTTCATATATATATTAAAGAAATTTAAATATCTAACAATATATTTAAGTTTACGATTTATTTTTATTTTTAATAATAAAAAATACAAAAAATTGATAAAAACATATTTTTATATTAATAAGAAATAATTTATTTTAAACATTTTTTCAAATCTATTTGTAAAATTTTGAGATAAGGATAAATTTTAATAACTACTCATTCAAATCCGAAGACAAGAATCATACTACTCTATAGTCTATAGTCTATTCAAATCATACTCGTGAATCGTGATCATCACTGCAACAATTCTATTTATTTAATTAAATTCCATACTTTACTTGACCGGGTAAATCTCTTAAACTCAAGGCTCAACAAGTGCTGAAATATTCAAGCACATTAATGCCAGACATGCAGAAAATGAAATATACAAGACCAAGAGGATTCCAAGCCAGTATGATAGCTCATTTCTCAAGCAGCATGATTAGAAATCTCAAGTCTCACGACTCTGAATTATGTATCCCAATTTCACAAGACCGGGTCTTTACCATGGACCAATGATATCTTTGCAAAATAATAATTACAGACCCACACGACTCTGAATAATGTATCCCAATTTCACAAAATCGGGTCTTTAACATGTACCAATGCTATCTTTGCCAAATAATAATTGCAGATCCAAACAAAAACAATGATAGACTTCTCATTTTTAGAAAATGAATTAACTCTCCCATGTATCTTCACGGAACTCACTAGCTCAGAGATTTGCAATCAGCAAAGCATATGTAAAAGAGATATAGACATTCAGAATTCAAGTTACTGCAAACTGATTAAATGGTTGCATAATAAATGTAATTGCAACATATTAATATCACAAGTTTTGAACAGACAGTTACTAATCCTGTAATCTAAACAACAAATTCAACATCCATAAAGAACTAACGAGAAATTTAAGAGAAAAGAACCCACACTATACCCCCAATTTAAACTGCATCAAGTATAGAGAGGCAAATCAGTCCATGCACCAGATACATGACCATTTTCACAAACATAAGCTCGCACAACTGGCTCACCATCGTCATGGAATCCAAAAAATCGCCTTAAACAGAATGCAGAATGTAAATCCCATGTTTCCTTGCATGGGCAAAACGCACAACTCAAATTAATCTTCTTCCGATTCCCATCGTTGATTGTCCTCCATACTCGAGACCGCTTAAAATTCTTGAAAATTCCTCTGAAAATCATGTAGTTTCTCTTCTCCTCGTTGTGCACACACCCTGGCCAACGACAAATATAGAGACAATCATCTCGAAACTGTCTAGCAAGGAGCTTGTTTCCCTGTTCTCTGCTTAAATTCCAAATTCCAGAAGCCAAATGCGACTGTGACCTAAGTGATCTGCAAATCTTTGTTCGTTTACGCGAAGAAGACGATTCTCGACCGACTTTGACAGCGCATTTCTGAACCTCCTCACAATATTGGGGTTTGGAACCGTCTTGAGATTGATAAGCATTATAGACGGTATCATTATACAGATCATCGAATAGAGAGCAGTAACAATCAGAACTAGAGGCGGAAATCTCTTGGGAAAGCGATCTGTGGTTATCGAGTTGACGATCCAAGCCGAAATCGGAGGAGTCTAAGAGGATACCGGCGTGAAGAAGGCCGGGACAGCAGACGGAAAGCTTATGTAAGGAAGCCCAACCGCCAGAAGAAGAAGAAGAATCGGAGAGAAGATCGGAGGGGATGGTGTGGGAGCACTTATTTTTCCAGCAAGTATTGCGAATCAATGAGGAGAATTTAGTGCAGACACAGGCAAGGCGAGCCCAGTGGCGAGGATCATCTTCGAGGTTGAAGAAGATGTTGAGGATAAGGTCATCGGTCAGCATTGAGAAAACTGCTGCTGCTTCTGCCATTGTTGGTGCGGTGATCGAATCAATCTACGACTTTTTCTCATGTCTCTCTCTTCCCCGATTAGCCGAGCCAGTCAAGGTCTCCAAGGACTAATAACCCTTGTTTTTCTTTCGGGCCAAACTAACCCTTTTCTTTCTTCTATTCCAGGGGCCAAACTGACCCCCAATTGGCAATTACCGACCTTTTGCTTTTCTAGAAGCAAAAGGTATATTACTTTTTTATTTCGACATTTTTATTAATTTGGCCCAAAAGTTTAAACTTTAAACTACTTTTAAAGAAGAGAAAATATTACTGCCACGTAATGAAACTACCAACCTATTGAATTCCCAAATAATAAGTACAAATAGAAACGCAAATAATTGCTTAATTTAAAAATTAAGAATAAATTTATCATAAGAAATAATTCTTGATGCAATAAAAGAAGATAGCTAAGAAGGAGAGAAAAGCACAATGCTCTCATATAGAATTCTCCAAGCTATCTTTACAAGATAGTTAATGGAGTATTTATAATCCAGGAATAGAAAACCCTAAAAGCAAATGGGCTCTACTACATTCCATCTAAGGCTAAATTAAAAGATAATGTTTAAATTAGATTAATGGACTTTTTAACAATTCAAACTTAAGCCCAAAAATAAGAGATTTAACAGGCCTAAGCTGTTAGCGGCACATGGTATTTTTTTTGAAAAAAAGTGTTTAGCAGCCCACGTTTTTACAGCAACCAAATAATAAAGAACGTTTGGCCAAAAAAATTTGTAAAGAATGAAATATTATTTCTTATTAAACTTCTAGATATTAAAATATTTTTCCATTACTTCACTTATATTCATCAAAGACATGTTTTTTTTAACAGTTGAAATATAAATCAATTACACTAATAAAAATGAACTAAAACTATATTCATATGCTTTATTATTTGCAACTAATACAATATATATTTAGTGATACGTGAATGGACATGAATGATTGAACTATACAACTATAGTCAGGTATGATTGACTTTATCAAAGATCAACTGCTAAAAGCTTTCATTTATGGATCCATTCAAAAAAAAAAAAAAGCCTTTCATTTATGGCTATACAAGCCTTCGTTTTCGATTTAGATTTCTCCACAGATTCTCAAATAGCAGGGTCCTATATTATGAAGTCAATAATCTCTCCGTTAAGTTTAACCAATAAATTATTGACGTAATATGAATATATGATGAAGACATAACTCATTAATATAGCTTCCCGCACGAAAGAATAATTTAAATATGTTGTTGTCGGTAAGATTATAAAGGAATGGTAGTACCTTACAATTCGGTAAGATAATGAAGTCCCAACTCATTTGATTTGTTACATTTAAGAATTTGACTTAGTTAAGCATGTTTTAATCAGTCACCCTGAATGTCCAATAACTATTTCAGATTCACTAAGCAAAGCTTTGTCTGACTTTTGCATTATTGCCCAGAAAAGAGAGGCCAGCAACATTAGAAAGAAATTATAGTAAAGAGCACAAATAACGTGCAGAAAGACTGGTCCAAGCAAAATAACATTTCATCATAAAAACTTATTCTGAAAATTAACACAACAATACATCACTAGTGCGAGTGATGTCCATCAGCATTTTCTTCCTCCTTACCCTTTCGTGCAGCAGCTCTTAGTTTACGCTGCTCCTCCTTGTAAATCCGATTTCTTCGTTGGAACTGCAGTTTAGATACAAAGAAGCGGTAAAATCAATACTAGCAACTCATGGTTACGCTGGTAAGTTACAATCACTAATCAAACTAGTACACCCTTAATTCTGCTTCTTCTAAAGAATGCTCCAAGTCTAACAACATCAATATATATACATACTACTGCGGGAGTAACATTTATAGATATCAATTTTTCATCAACTACGTAAATTAGAATACAGACATAGAAAGTCAAATAAATCTTCTAAAAGAATGATACATGATGACTCCAGATTTTCGTTTTAACCAGAAAAATTTCAATTTCATGCTACTCAAAACTTTAAAATTATTAACAACATTGTTGTCAACCAAGCATTATATGCCTCAACTCATCATAATCATGGCTTTTTTTTTTGGACGAACATCATAGTCATGGCTTGAATGTAAACAATTTGATAAAAACATAAGGACCTTGGATTACCACAATACTTCAGCCATCAATAGTCATATCATTACCCTTTGCATCACAAGTATAACTAGAGAATTAGGAAGCCGTAAGTTGCTACAACAAGATATGGTCAAATTAGAATTCTGGCTCATTAAGTTATTGGTTGTTTCAATTAGGTTTCTTAAGTTTGCTTCATAACAATTTGGTTCTTTAACTTTAAAATCATAACATATATACCATAAAGTATAAACTGTACACCTTGTTTACCAGATTAACTGACACAGGAAAACCATACTACCACTATTGACATTAAACAAGTCTATTAAGTATTAACTGAGATTAAGGTTTAGTATATAGCCTATATGAACTAGAAGTTAAAGGACCAACTTGGCACAAAACAAACTTAGGAGAACGAAAAACTAATTTAACCAAAACAGTCTGATCATGAAACGTTTAGTATATACCTGATATCAATTAAAAGTTAAAAGGACAAGTTTGGCATAAAGCAAACTTAGGGGACCAAAAGACTAATTTAACCAAAACAGTTTGATCATGAAAAAGCTTGCAACCGAAAATTCCCAGCAGCCAAAATGCTAGATGAACCTTTTGCTATACCAGTCATAATTCAAAATTTACAAGTCCATAACACAATCAGACTCAGATAAATGTAACATTTCAATCAGTGGCCAAATCATGAGTGCTATATCTGACAACAAAAAGAAGCATTTGAAACTCAAGAATATCCCGAATAATCAGCAATAAGCCTGCATTCTTTTCAAACAAGTCCAAAAACACCATTTATGAAATTGATGGTACTGTGTATCAAAAGAGGATTTTTACAGGAAATCAGATAGTTTTATGATTTCCAGAAACCAAAGTTGTTGTAAGTATTGAAACATGCCTTCTGAGTTCTGAATTTTGATAACAAACACCATCACAACTCACAATAAATCATGAATCACAAGTCAAAACAAGAAATTTAGGAACAGCTTAAGGGAGGCATGGAAGGTAAAGCTATTGCTAAATAGAGTTTATTCACGCTTCTTATACCCTGTTGGCTTCATTAAGAGGCAGGAAAACATGATGAAGATGCACTGAGCAAATGAAATGACGATACAAATACATAAAAACAATATGTGCATGACTACAGGTTGTAAGTGCTTCTTTACAATTCCTCTCGGTTTTTTGTATAACTGTTACTAGATGCTACTAGACCACATGAGAGTATATCTACAATAATAAGAATGTCCATACTCCATAACTCTATTATTTTTCTAATGTCCAACTTAACAAGTATGTATCTTTTACTTTAAGAAGTAGCCAAGAGCCTTCTTAAAAGAAGAAAACTGTATATATCATGATGTCCATATTCAAGGAAGAAAACTTGTATATATCATGATGAAATGTTATTGCAACTTTTCCAGAGTGCTTATGTGAGAATTCGGGAAACAAAGATAAATGCCAAGAAATTCTTATTCAAGCAAGACTATCTCTTACCTTTTAAACTTTTCAACAATTTAAGATCCAAAGCCCAGACATAGCATGGATCTACGTGATTTTGAACAATGTACAAATCTCACATGCATATGTCACAATCAAGAGCGAATTAATAATACAAAATTATGAACGCGCTTTCAAACCATAGAATCAGTAGAGATATCAGTCGCTATGACAACCTCAGACGCTCTCAATAAGATAAATCAATAGATTGATGGAAAAAAACAACCATAATCTAACAATACCACATTCGACGACTACGGAAATTGACAGGGTTCCTACACGATTGTTTTGCCAAGATTAGGGTTTTCAGAAACCGAAGCCAAGAGATGATGTTGAGTAATGCTATGTTACGCAATTAATGAATCTAACGAGAAAATGCGATTGGTTATTCAAGGAAGAGATAAAAATCGGGTTGACCTCTTTGGCATGGTGGAGGCATTCGAAGTAGTCTTCACGGAGAAGTGCGCAATCCTTGGGTTCTCGGCAGCGAGACATGCACTCACTGAAGTCGATCCAGAAATCGTAGCAGCGACCTTTGTTCCCTGTTATTCCCCACCCTGATGCCATCTTCGTCTCTTTCGGTGAGTATAAGCTTTCGTTGCTAGCCTATTGATTCTGCGGCCTAATACGCTGATCAGAGTAATTCCTAGTTCACTATTGATTGTTCAGACCGGCTAAGGTACAGACTAAATTACCAAAATGCCAAAATTTTCAGCAAGAGTTATGCAATGGCTTGTGGAAATATGGAGGGTAACATGAGGAAAATGAACTTGTGGTGGTGTGTATATCTTTATTTTAGTAATCATATATATAAATATATAAATTATAAATATATTGAATAACTATAATATAGAAGAAATTTTTTTAAATATTTTTTCCGTGAAATAAATTTGTTTAACATTTCAAGTTAGTGCAATTCTTTTTCTTTAAATCATTTCTTCTTGGTTATTTTTTTCAAATTGCAATTATAAAATTTTACTTGGAAAATTATATAATTCATTGTAAATTTCTTTATTATAGTTTAATTAATTTCATAATAATGCTTGTAATAAACAAAGACAACATCACTTAACCATAAAGTCAAAAGATGAGTGCAATATACAAACAAAAATGTTTGGCTTATTTCAACTATTTATTTTGTGCTTTTAGCATTACTTAATTTTATCATATTTTTTATACCATATGATTTATTAATACAAATATTTAGCATATTTTAAAATATTCAAAGGTTTTTTATTTGAAATTACTCAGATTGTTTTTATGAATCATGTCTTTATTGTTTATGAAAATAATATAATTTAAAATAATAAAAAAATAGTAATATATAGAATATTAATTATTAGAATAATATTATAATGTAGCTTAGAACTTTATATGTAAAAAAAATGTACAAGTTATAATTATAAGAAATCTGAATTTGATCCCAATTTTGATGGTGGACCAAGATACTTTTGAAGGAAAAGCTTACATTTTTTTTTAATTTCATCGTTTCGCCTAGACTTTTGCACTTTACTTCTATTCATTTTTTTTTTGGACTGATTTACTTCTATTCATTTGATATAAATAAACGTGATTGGCATTAAAAAATAATGAAAATGTGGTCTTCAATTTTTTTTTTCTATTTTTATCTTCAAATTATAGGGCTAGTTTATTTTGATTTTCAAACTTATAATACGTGATTTGATGAAGAGAGAAAAAAAAATTCCACTCTTAAAAAAAACATAAATTTATCTTCAATTTGTGATTAAAAATAATTTTTTTTTTTACTTTGTTAATTCACTTATTATAGCATATATGAGTGATAAATAATTCATCTCAATTGTTTAAGTTTAAAAAAATGGTTAAAATCAGATAAAATCACATTTTGAAGATCAAAACGAAACAAAAAATTGTTTGATAACCAAAATGAAATTAATCCTATAGTTTGAGAACCAAAATGGAACTAGAAATAATTTGAGAACTAAAATGAAACTTACACTATTGTATGAAGACCAAAATAGAAAAAAAAAATGGCAAAAGTACCTATTTCATCCCCAAACTTTACACCTGCTGTCAATTTCGTCCTCAATCTTTCTTTGTTGTCAATTCCGTCCCCAAACTTTACACATGCTGTCAATTTCGTCCCCAATATTTTTTTGCTGTCAATTTCGTCCCTAATCTTTTACATTTTGGTCAATTTTATCCTTTGCTCTTACTTTAGCCAAATATTGACGACAAAATCTATGTGACTAACGATATATAATGTAAAATTGATAGAAAAAGAAACTCAAATCCTAACTTAGATTCAAAAACAGGATGCAGTCTGTCGTTAATTTATTAAAAGAAGTTAATCAAAGGATAAAATTGACGGAAATGTGAAAGATCGAGGACGAAATTGATAGTTGATGTAAAGTTTGGGAACGAAATTGACAGCAAAAAAATATTGGGGATGAAAATGACAGTTGGTGTAAAGTTTGGGGACGAGAAAAAAAAAATTGGGGACGAAATTGACAGTTAATATAAAGTTTGGGGACGTAATTAGTACTTTTGCAAAAAAAAAATCAAAACGAAAATGAAACTTATCACACAATTTAATGAACAAAATAACTATTTAACATTTACCAAAAAAAAAACTATTTAACCTTTAATTTATCTTAAACATATAGTTTTTACTTATTGAAATTTGTATGGAGTTATTTTATTATTATTCGTATAATGATATGATATTATTAATTTGAAAATCTATATCTTGAATTTTTTGGATGAATACTCGGGTCTGTTTTTTTTTTTTGGTTGTTGTTGGGTGCATTCTATAGTTATTTTTGCTTGACGCATAGTATTTATCAAAAATAAAAATACGGTCATGGTAAATTATGGTACGCTTTGTAGGGCATTCCATGACAAAAGCCTATTGCACATTACAGTATTATTCGCCGGTTTAAGATCCATTTCTTGATCATTTTCGATCCTTCGCGATGATATTAGCCAATCCGACTGTTCGACATTCTTGGTCAAACAAAAAGAATATGTACAAGATCGATGCGCAATTAATTATATTTTTATTATTGAAACTACTTCTTAATACTATTTAATGATTTGTTTTTGTTTTTTTCTAAGAATAAACCAATAAAATGAAAAAAAAAATCAAATATGAATTTTTGAAGATTGATCTGTGAAGAATGCCAACAGGCGAGTCCTTGTGAAGGGAGTTTCCACCTATTACGCGTGTAACGTCTCCACTTTTCATGATTGGTTAACCAGTTTTAAAGACTGTCAAAGTCAACTAATATCGTTGACCTTCAGTCAAACCTATGATTCTAGCAATATCGAGTCCCGAGTTTACTTAGACTCGACCTTCTACGATTATCACTCTGAGAGAAAATCATGGGCCTGAAACGCGGGATGGTAACACTGCGCATAACTTCAGTCCCTTCGTCTTCTGCAGCCTGATACATAGCCATTGTGGCCTTTCTGAAAGAAAAAGAGAAAGGAGAAAGCATTAATTTCCAACTTCCCTTTTTCTCTTCTACTTCGTTTTAGCAGCGAGGGCTTTTCATAATGGCGTCGTCGTCGTCGTCGTCTCCAACATCTTCCTGTAGCTCTTCTTACTCTTCTCCGTTCGCCTCCTCTAAATTCTCTTCTCTTCCTGTGATGTCTCTCAGGGACAAGATCGTCGAGAAGATTAAGGAAAATCGGGTCACTCTCATTGTTGGGGACACTGGTTGCGGTATATATTTCCTCGAACTCCATTGCATGTCTACATTTGGTCCTCTTTTGCTTCATTATGTTTGCGTTTAACTGCATTGAGTACGCAGGAGAACTCTTACTTTTTGGGCACTCCTATGGCTATGCCTTTATGTATTTAAGATTTCGAATACAAGTTATGTGGTTTATTTCAGCTAATAGTATTTCTTCACTGCTGATACTGTTGTCTCCTTTGCTTCCAAGGCAAAAGTTCCCAAGTTCCGCAGTTTCTTCTGGAAGAAAACATGGCACCCATCCTATGTACCCAACCTAGGAGATTTGCCGTTGTCACTGTTGCTAAAATGGTCGCCAAAGCGCGCAATTGTGCATTAGGAGGGGAAGTTGGATATCATATTGGACATTCAAGGAACTTGTCGTCAAGGTATTCAGTAAGATGTGAAGTTACTTAAATCGGTTTGTTTGTGTAATTTTAGGCTTTTAGCTTTATTGTTAAGTTCGATTATAAATTTGATCACTCCTTCCATCTCATTCTTTGTCCTATTATGCTTTTGTGTTTGTAATTTGTAAAAGCTTGTGATGTTGGAATAAGTTCTGACTAGAATCCATTCGGGAGGCTGTCAGTAATCATAACGGTGACTGTTGTATTTATACATTTGCACACAATGACATGGTTTGAAAAATTGTATTTAGAAGAATACATTGGTTGCTATGATACTGCAGGTCAAAGATTGTATTTAAAACTGCTGGAGTGTTGCTGGATGAACTGCGAGAGAAGGGTTTGACTGCACTAAAGTACAAGGCTATAATTCTTGATGAAGTACATGAAAGATCAGTGGAGTCTGATCTTGTCCTTGTTTGTGTGAAGCAGTTTTTGTTAAAGAACGCTGACCTGAGGTAAGCATCTCAGTTTAGTGATTGTGTTCAGTTCCATCTTTATGGATTGATGTCAGATTAAACAATTCAGCGCCATTTAGAAAATACGGAGTATGCATCTTACATTTCAGTTTAGTGATTGTGTTCAGTTCCATCTCAGTTTTGATTTCAAGATATGAAGTAGTTTCATAGTTGCTTAATTGTACCAATGGTAAGAGGTGAGTGTATATCTCAAGGTGCACGAATGACAAAACCTATATTAGGAGACTAACCAATCTAATTTTGAGGACACTTAAGTGTAAGCTTGAAGATTCAATTCTCTATTATAAACAAAATATATGAATTTTCCTGATGTTAATATCTCTGATATTTTGCTCTTATATCTAACTGTCTAGGAATGATAATTGAATTGTTTGACCTACAAATTTATCTAAAGGTTGTTTGACATTTATAATTAACGAGGGAGATAGTGCATGTGTTGTCATTTTTTGAGCCTGATACAAAAACCCAACTGATGCGTAATTTTACTACGAGCCAGGGTTCTCATGGAAAGTCTGGCCTGGAAATGGATCTGATGAAGGATAACAATCTTGATTCCCAACCCTGATGATCTGATAAAACTTTTGAATTTTTCAGGGTTATTTTGATGTCTGCAACTGCTGATATTTCAAGATACAGGGATTACTTTAAGGATCTTGGTAGGGGTGAACGAGTTGAAGTTCTTGCAATCCCTAGCTCCAATCAGAAGACTGTTTTTCAGCGCCATATTACTTATCTTGAGCAGGTATGCATATATACTCTGTTAGAATATTCTTCTGTAGAATTCTTTTGGTAGCTTAACTTGCAAATTTTGTATATCTCATCAATTTACCATACTTGTAATGTTTTAAGTTTTGTTTACCTTGAAAATAATTTTGGACACAAAAGGTGAACATTTAAAACATTCATGATTTATATGATTTCTTGTATTCCACATGTAAAAGCAAACTGGTCTTTGCTAATATTACTCAGATTACTCAAGTTCCATGGGGTTACATCACTGGTGGTGCCATGATGGGTCTATTTTTCTATTTGTAATTGTATTCACCTTACCATACCATACCACCAAAGCCTTATCCCACTAGGTGGGGTCGGCTATATGGAACAACTGACATTGATCAATACGAGAGACACGACAAATGTTTTACGTTGGCTGTCGCTTGCCTAACACAACCCTCCTCTTTTAACGGGCTTGGGACCGTCAGTGTAAGCATAAGCAAACACAGGCAGAGTTTGTAATTGTATTACACCTGATTAAATAAAAATATTTTAAATAAAAAATTTTAAGTTCATAAAGTTTTGATTTTCAGCAACTGTATGTTGTTTGGGGTAGTACCAATTACCAAATTTTGGATTGTCTTATTAATAGTTATAGATGGAATGCGTTATGATAGGGGGGTAAGTCAGACAAATGAAGTTGGAACATTTCTTTTTGTTTGTCTTGATAAGAAGTTGGAGACCATAAGTACTACGTAGATCAAAATCAAACATTCAATAGTGCTGCAGTATTGGTGAAGAAATAGTAGCTTTTTTTTTTGGGTCATAGATTATTATGTAAGATGTGAGTGCTGTATCAGTATGTGCACTATTCATGATCTTTCTGAGTAACATTTCATGGATGTGATGACTTTGATGATAAATTTTAACACTCTTAATACAGGTTGCAGAATCTCTTGGAATAAGCTCTGAATTGGTAGACTCCAAATATTGTCCTGATTCAGATCCTTCCACAACAAATGCCAACATTAAGCCTGAATTGCACAAGCTTATTCATGACCTAGTGTTGTATATCCATGAGAATGAGCCAGATATTGAAAAAGGCATTCTTGTTTTCCTTCCAACCTACTATTCACTGGAGCAGCAATGGTTCCTACTGAAGCCACTTGATTCAACTTTCAAAGTTCATATCTTACATCGTAGCATTGATACTGAACAAGCTCTCATGGCTATGAAGATTTCAAAGTCCCGTCGTAAGGTACATGTTTGTGAATTTGGCTGGGTTTGGAGTCATTAGTAAGTTTTTTTCTTTTTTTGAAGAAAAAAACTTAAGAGCCTTTAACTTGGTATTATTATATTAACTTTTGTAGCAAAACTTTTTATGAATGCTTCATAATTAGATATAAACAGATAATGTTGGCCAAAAAAAAAGATATAAACAGATAACAAATAATCTCATATCTATTTTAATTGTGATTATGATTTTACTTGTTGGATGTTGGCCTGTTGGGAAAATCATTTTGGTATCCAGTATTTAATTGTCCTATGCAATTTAACTGGCACACATGTTATAAGTCATTATTTGCTTTCCTTTATCTACTTCTTCCTCAATCAGTTTTCTCATTTGTCTCTGTGCCTTCAAATATTAAATATTGTTTTCATTTCTGTATTCTTCTACAAATATTCATGGTCTATGCTTGTTGATGCTGTCTGAAAAAAATATGTTCTTTTAGGTAATATTGGCTACCAACATTGCTGAGTCTTCTGTAACAATACCTAAAGTTGCTTTTGTAATTGATTCATGCCGGTCATTACAAGTCTGTTGGGATAGGCTCCTGAAAAAGGAATCTGCACATCTTGTTTGGGTTTCCAAGTCCCAGGTACATATTTTCTTATTACTAGATGTTGATCAATTTTCAGGTACATATTTTCTTATTACTCGATGTTTATGTTGATTTTCTTTTACATTTTTCTTTGGTCCACATTATCTTGTAGGCTAAGCAGCGGAGTGGAAGAACTGGCCGAACTTGTGATGGCAAAGTTTATAGAATGGTTACTGGGTCATTTTTCAAAAGGTTTGAGGATCATGAGGATCCAGCTATTCTAAAATTATCCTTGAGACTTCAAGTCCTTTCGATCTGCTGTGCTGAATCTAAAGCTATCAATGATCCCAAGGGTAAGCTTATATGACCCTGATTTCCTGAAAGAGGTGTTATACGCCAAAATCAGTTTTCCTTCCTAACAATTTATATTTTTAGTGAAATTGAAACAAGAAAATAATGCAAGCAAACGGCTGTTAACTTTCGCTCACAATGAGAGAAAACATGTGAGGATTGAGACAGTAAAGTATAATATATTTAGTTCGTTTATTATATGTTTCTGTGCCTTGACTCTAGCAAATTGTTTTAATTGATGGATTGGATGCCAGTATTATTGCAAAAAGCTCTGGATCCCCCGGATCCTCAAGTTGTTGAAGATGCATTGGATTTGCTTGTTCAGATGCGTGCATTGGAAAAGACACCTCCAAGGGGTCGATTCGAGCCTACATTCTATGGACGGTTGCTTGCTAGTTTTTCATTGTCTTTTGATGCTTCTGTTCTAGTGCTCAAGTTTGGAGAAATTGGGATGCTGCGCGAAGGCATCCTATTGGGTATAATGATGGATACACTACCTCTGCCCATTCTTCATCCATTTGGGGAGGAAGTTTTGGTAATATTTATCAACCAAATCAACTTATAGTTTTCAACTGTACCTGATTGCTTACTAATGTCTATAATCCTCAACTTGCATCTTTTTCTTTTAAAATTCATCAGTTTGCTAAGTACATTGAATATTACTATGGTGAAAAGACTATCTTAACTGGTCGAAAGGAGATGGGATTGATGGGTAACTTCTGCGCTTTTCAGTTTTGGCGGCATGTTTTCAAGGTAAAGTATACCTTCTTTGTTAATTATGCTTCTGAACTTCAAATATGTTTGCAACTTAACATTATTCAGCATCTGCATACACATTTCTTAATTGAAAGCAAAAGAATAAAGTTTGTAAAATCATGCATTTCAAACCAAAGAATTTTTTTTGGTTGCTTCCAAATGGCCAAATGGTTTGGCTCTTCCCGTGACACTCATACATGCTGAACCCCACGCCGGACTAGCTTCAAATTGCCATGTCTGTCCTGGAGGGAGGCTTTTCCTTTTCATGTTTCTGTTATGATGTATGACCTTCGAAGTTGATATGGGTTTGATGGTAGTATTTTTCTTATTGCAGGATAAGTATCACATTGAACATTTGAAGCAGGTTCTAAAGAATGAAGAGGTAAAACTTGCTAAACAACCAATGCCTAAGCTTGAAGAGGAGTGGTGTTCTTTCCATTATCTTCTGCAATCATCTCTACTTCAGATGTCAGAAATTTGTATGTATCATCCCTATTGTTCTGTCATACTACATATTCTTTTGGAATTTTTTTTTAATGCAAATGCATAACAAAGTCAAAATATATTGACTGTTTCTCCTTCAAGTTTGCTTACTCCTTAATTCTGACCTTCACAGATGATGATATACTGAATACAGTCCATCGGTTTCGGCCTAAATTTTTGAGCACATCACATGCACTACCATACTCTCTAGGTCCTCATCTATTTAAACACACATGCTTACTTCAACATGAGCCAAATGGGGATGCAGATGTAGTTGGTGCGGATGAGGGAGGCCTTGAGCCATCAAGTGAATCAAGGAAATGTGTTGCAGTACCGTATGTTGCTTCCACTAACCTTTACATAAACGATGTAGCAAAGAAGTTTGCTACTATGATCAGAGAGGTATTATTTTTCTGATTTTGTGTCTATGGAATCCTTAATATAAGTTGTAACTATTAATTTTCCTTTTCGGAAGTATGATGGATTTTCTTTTCTTGTGTCAAACAGATCAGGGCTCAATATGCAGAGGACGCTTCTGGCTATCAACAGGAAAATGTTGATGTTGATTGTTCTACTGTCAATGGGCAGGCTTCCCTTTGTGTATATTTTTTTAATGGGTCATGCAACAGAGGCAGTAAATGTTTATTTTCTCACTCACTTCAAGCTAAGAGACCACTGTGCAAATTCTTCTTGTCGTTGCAGGTACCTAGTTTTGAGTGATTTTGACTTCATTGTGTCACTCCTATCAGTATGATTCTCATTATTATTCATAACAGGGCTGTCGAAATGGAGAATCCTGTAACTTTTCACATGACATGGCTCAATCAACGTTATCATTTACACAAAAGTACTGCCTGCCAGAAAATGATGGCGTGAATGCTGAATATTTTCTGGACTTGTTTCCCGCTTCCAACGGATCGATTCTTGTATTGGATGATACTGATTTACATTTATCCTCTCACCTTGCTCGTTACAGTGACCCGTCAAAAATAATTTCTACTACATGTTTGTCAGAAACAACTATATGTGAGCCATCGTTGTCAGGAGTCAGAATTTTATGGGGTCTATGTCACCCATACGAGACAATTATCGCCAAAGAAGGGCAAAACCCTATCCCTTGGAATGAAGTTCAGTCCGTACTGTGGTTTCCTTCTTTTGATAGCTTTGGTGAAGATTTGGATGGACAGAAACATCTAGTACGGAACTTCTTCGAGTATCTGGCGATCCGACTTTTGGCTGATGAATTGCATGAGGTGCAAGTAATCATAACCATGAGTAATATAAGATTTTCCCAACTTCAGGTGATCGCCTGTGACATATATCGTAAAACTTTTCTTTTTACATCCGAATGATTACAGACCTGTTAATGATGCATCCTATTGTAATGATGGTTGCAATGATAAGAAGTTATCTTACTGAACAGAATGTTTGTTGTTGCAGGTAGAAAAGTTGGGAAGAGACTGCTTTTTCTTCCTTACAAAGTCGTTTGCTTTTGATGAAATATCCTTGGGGGCAATATATGACACAGTCACCTCTAAGAAGCCAATGGTGGTATCGAGGCCTATCTCATATGTTTTCGGTCTGCACTGTCCTACTGACTGTGGTTTTGGTGATTATGTCGATACACTTAAGAAGCATCTGCATGAAATTCAGGAAAGCTAGTAACGGGCTACCAGTTTGTCAGGGTCAACTTATCTGGAGGCCAAGTAGTTCAATTGTGGATATGGAGTTGTAAATACATGTTGAAGATCCTTGTGGCTTCTTAAGGATACAACTTTATTTAATAGTTTTGCCAGGTCTGTAAGACATGAGACATCTAGTGTTGGAGTTTGCTTTTTCAATATATACGCTTACATTTAACAGTCTTTAATGCTCCAGAGTTTTATCTCTGTGATCTTTTGTTTTTGTTCGATTGATGTAAATATAGTTGACAACTAAATAGCTATACAGATTTTCTGTTTTTGCCCAAAGGAAAAAGAAAAATTAGACTTGTTTGTGATTTTTTTTTTTTAAAGAAAATGAATGCCTATAACCAAGAAGGTTTCTTGAATTAGGTGATAAAGATTATAGAAAAGAACAAGAGTAATGTTATAAATAATAAATGTATCTCAAATCTAGGCAATAGATCTAATTTAAGTTGCACTCGATTAGATTGAAATTTGTGAATAAAAGAACCAAGATGACATTGGCAAGTATATGTATCATGTATGATGTATATAGGACTGTAGGTTTAATTGCGGGTTTCTAGAATCTTGTGATTTGTTAAATATCTATCGCTTCCTTGAACTGAGCTGAGGCTGGCTCAGAACTGAACCAACACCGATCCAGTCTTCTTTGCAAATAGGTATAGGGGACTCCAAAATTCAACGCTCTTCCTTGATTTTTCTCCAATCTCCATCACGAAGCCAAAACAGAAGTGAAACTGTGGATCGTGCTTGTGATGACTAAATCCATGTCGCAATCGCACAAGGCTCTTGATTCTCGGCATTCCATTGATTCCTGCATGTTGCAGCTCCATAGTTGGAGACCCTTTCACCTCCAAACTACTCCCGCCAAAGCCCTAGACTCTGATTCCCACCTTAATAATAATAATGCTAACCCTAGACCATATTACCACTCCTCCTCCAATGGCATCCACACCAAGCGACCCTGCCTCTCCGATCGCACCACCGCCTCCTTCTCCGTCGATGCAATCGACATGTCCAAGCTCAGCTTGATTGACGACGATAAGCCCATTGCTGCACCTGCTCATTACACCAGTGGAAGCTACCGCCTAATTGCTCGCAAGAGGCGCCGCCGAGGATCGAGGTCTGTTTCGGGTCGGAGCAGTGATCGGAGCGGCACCCGGAGATGCTGCTCCGTTGGGGCTTCCGCCGCATATGGGACTTGCTCTGATTTTCCTGTGGCCATGGGTACTGACTCTAGCGGGGAGTTGTTTGGAAATGGTGATGCGAATTGGTCATCGGATGTCAGTGAAGCAAAGAATTCCAGGAGGGAAAGGGATAATAGGGATGGTGGCAGTGGAGAGAAGGAGAATCTTGGTGTTGGTTTTGGGGTATCCGGGTGTTCTGATGCCAATGGGAATGAGTCAGGTTACGGAAGTGAACCAGGCTATCGTGGTGATGCAGAGTTTGGATATGGGGACGAACATGAAGAGGAAGAGGACGAAACACGATTGTTATTTTGGGGAGAGCAACTTGGAGGTGCATTTTTTTCCTCTTTCTTTTCTGTGGTTTTGGATTAGCTTCCTTGAATAATACCGTTTACTCACTTATAGAGTTTTCGTGCCTTTATGCTGCATTTTCCAAAAATTGCAACTTCAATACATGATACCTATCTTTTGTTTACTGTTCTAAATAGAAATGTTTCTCCTGGGAAATTCTTGAATGATGTTGGTGTGATCATGAACTTCGTGTTTTGCTGGGGAGGAGTGGAGTGATTTTGTTTATTGTCTTATTTGGATAAGCTTAGGATAGTTCAAAGCTAGCAATAAAATATTTATTTGTAGCATATGATTCTATCGCCTGGGTTGTTGCTAAGGAAACCTCTTTATAATAAGCTTGGTTATGGAACAATTATAAATCATTAATTCCTGTAAGTTGACTCTTTCGGTTTAACTATTATTATTCAGTGATGTATTGTATTTGGTTCTGGGACGGTACTAACATGCATGAGGGTTTCCTTTTTTCTCTCATTTTCGCCATCATCCCTCTACCTAGGCATTGCATCTTGATGAAGCTTCTGATCATTCATCTAATGGGTAATTTACGTTAACCATATATGCAGAGTGCCAAAAAAAAAAAAAATTGTTAACAGATATTCAGTCTTCCTGGCTGGATTTTCATAAATATCTGACATGAAAATGTAGTAGCAGAATCTAGGTTTGAGGTGAGGGGCTTGATGTCTCACTGAACAGTGAAAACAAATTGATGGACGATCACTGCCTTGTGTATGCAGCAACCAATTGGCCAGCGGCAAATCCTTAAATGGAGCTCAGATCCGCGGAGGATTAGTCCTTAGCCCATCGGGCTGGGGGATACCTTGGGAAACCAAAAAAAAAAAATTGATGGACGAGATGCTAGTTATATATATAGTGTCAAAGTGGAATGGAACAACGTATTTTGAATTGCTAGGTGATGGTGAAAATTACTAGGAAATAAGGTCTTTCTTAGGTGCTTCTTGAAAAAGGAAGGTCATTTTGAATTGTCTTAATTGTTCTTATTATAACTTTGTGAGGAAGGAACAAATTGAAGTATTGTGAAGATGATGCTTTAGTTTAACCCCCAAGATAGTGGTAGGTGCAGGGTAATTTTCTTAGTAGGAATGACAAGTATTAGAATTGACATTGTTATCAGCGTATGGTGGGGCTATTCTCTTTTTGCAAACTTAACTGACATTTATTAGATCATTATCAGCGTATGGTGTTCACTTGTTTGTAAACTTAACTGCGAAGTGATTTTGATTGTCACAGTTCGGTAGTATCCCTAGCTAGTTTGAATGGATTTTTATATTTTAATCTGCGGTTCATTGGAATTAGATGATTTATACTTCCTGTAAAACTTAGCAATCCTCTGTTGCGCAGGCAGGCACAGGTACAAACCAAGGTATTATGTTGAACACAATAGATTTTGTATTGGTTGTCTGATATGATATTTCTTAGTCTCAAACTTCCAATCCTATATATCCTGTAAGCAAGTGGAAATACTAGACCAGCTGAAGAAATATAAGATTTTAAAGTTCTTTCTCTGCCACGATGGTCTTCAACCTTTTGATCCATGCATTGTACTAAACTAGTAGGTAGGGATTTAACGAGACTAACTAACTTGACCTCCATTGCACCAGCTGTAGGTTCAAAAATGGAGATGGTCGGGGAAAACACCTTATTGGATCACAAATCCCATCATAGATGCCGACGTAGAAAGCAAGATTGTAGAATGCTTGATGCATTGAGGTAAAAATCGTTGAAGTCTGTGAACATGATGACAATCGGCAATCCTCGTATTTTCATCCTCAAAGCATTGGCTTCTTATGTGAATGCACCCCCTTGTATTTTGGATCTTTTAGATGAGTCACCCATTCAGCAAATCAATATACAGAGTATGTCAGCAATTCTCAAAGTAGGATATGAATGTGGGATATGGAGTCTGTAAATTCAGGTCCAAATATTGAAGGGATCTGCTTGATTTCTTTTGATGAGGAAAACTGTGTTTTGATTATTTGATTGTAAACCATTAGAAGGCGAGTTTGACTTGGTTCTCATTCCACAATTGTCAAGAAAAAAGGTCCCCACTTCTACTTCCTTTCCATTTTCGAGTTCTGGATTCTGCAAAATTAATTTTGGTGCTCTTTTGTAACTCCGATCATTAGACCAAAGAAAATTAATGATGACAAAGTTTTCAGCATGCGTTTCATTGGCTATAGCAGGATGTTCCAGCTTAAGCTAATCCCTATTTATCTCTCTGACTTGACTGCTAGGGTCAGCTAATTTTGGTAGTTTTTTTTTTAATATATGACAGTTACATCTTATCCATACATATATGATTCACGAAAAAGAAAAAAGAAAGCAAACTCACTCCGAACAAAAGGATTTGGGTAATCAGTTAAGAATATGAAATAGAAACTTGGCATTGCTTATGGAGTAACATATGAAAAAAAAATACATTATGCTCAAAAAAAATCTTAATCATTTTTGCGTTGAATAATGATAGACTCATTCATTCGAGCCTTATCAATTTCATAGACGTCATTCGTCTATTTTAAGCCTTTACAGCATTCTCTCGAGAAATATGACAGCGATATTTTTTGTGAGAAACATCATCCTACCAAATTCCAAACACTTACCTATTTGGGGACACCTGGATTATAATCCAATCTCATTCAATCATCATCTCATTCTAGGATTGGATGAACAGTTGAGTTGGTNTACCATTTCTACCCCTATACAAATTACAAAAATCCATCAACTTTTTTCTACCAACCACAATCATTACATACCCTTTTATATAATTTCACACCCTATTTAACATCATTATCACTAAAATCACCCAAACACCAATACATCATCTCATCTCATCCAATTAAAAAATAATCTCATCCCATCCATTTGGATGAGATTGGATGAGAATTGAAAGTCTCCCAAACAGACCCTTAGACATCTACTTTGAACTAACTCAACTAACAAATTAATAATGAGCCGAACTAGCAGGCCTAAAATTATAGCATAATGCAAACCTCGTTATCATTTTGGCATTTCAGTTAGGCTCATTATAATCCTTTTCGTCGTCCTTTTCATTTTATTTAATTTTACTAATTCCCATCATTTTTATCTGTGGAACGAGACCCCATGTATTTATACCCAACATGACGTTTTTGGAATCAATCAGTCTAAGGTCACATTCGGTTACCTATTCGTCTTCTTTCCTTTCCGTTAACAATTTTGGCATGGATTTCTTTTGACACGTTAACTACTATTAATGGCAATGAGTTTAAGTTCAAACTAGTGAATAGTGATCTCCCATTCCCAATGTCTGAAAAACTCACCTTCTCTTTTTTGGACTTCTTGTCTATCCGTTTTGTGAAATGTATAGCTATGGATACTTATTAAATTTGGTTTTCATGCTTGATATCACAGGATCAGAAAATCGATCATCCCGCAGAGTAATGAGACGCTCGTTCGCTCTTTACTCACTTTTCTCATTTCTTCCATCTATTTCAGTTACCTCTCTCTATGCCTTCTTTAAATGCATTCACTGGCCTCTTGCCTATTCAACTAACCCCAAAGGTCCAGAACAAAGTTTGAAATGTATAGCTCCTTTAATTATTAATAAAAAGGAAAAAAAAACGCATTTAATTAATTCAAGAACCTACCTTATTGAGAGCTGATTTCACATAAATCACACTCCTCTATTTCCACAACAAACTACATGCTCATCCACTCATTCCTAATCCTAACTCGTCCATTATATATGTGCTAGTCCTATAAATTGAATACCAAACTAGCAGCATAATGCCCTCCCTCCTTTCCTCTACTTCATCTTGTTTCAATTTTAATTTGTCTCTTGTTTATAAAATGACAAGTCTATCATATTCATATTCATATTCATATTCATATTCATATTCATATTCATATTCATACCTCGTCTTTCTTCTGCTTGTTTTCTTATTTCCTCCATCCCTTACAAATACATGCCATTTGGTATCTGCAAAAGGTATCAATTATGTGAAAGAGGCATGCACAGTGACTAGATACCCTGACCTATGCATCCACTCGTTAGCACCATTTTCTAGCACAGCCAAAAGGAGCCCAAGCAAATGGGCTCGAGCAGGAGTGTCGGTGACAATAAGAGAAGTTAAGAAGATTCAAGCAAATCTTGCAAGGATCAAGAAATCCCATCTTATGAGGGGAAGAAACAAAATTGCTCTATCAGATTGTATAGAGACTTTTGCAGATGCCATTGATGAGCTTCACAGATCGCTTGGTGTACTCAGAAGGCTAAGCAGAAGCAGAAGCACATTTAGTAGCCAAATGGGAGATGTCAGTACATGGTTAAGTGCAGCAATGACTGATGAAGATACTTGCCTTGATGGGTTTGAAGGCCAAAAGAGGAGGGATATTAAATCGTTGCAAAATCAAATTGTGAAGGTCTCTTATATAACCAGTAATGCTCTAGCTCTAGTCAACAAGCTTGCATCTACAGGTTTTGTGAGTCGCATCACTGATCCGTACAATTTTTAAAGATAAATCACAAAACACACAAAGACATGTTCTTTAATTGAAGTAGAATATAATGTGTAGTAATTTGTTGGTGTCTTTATACTCGTCGATTTTTCAATATAATGTCACCCACGTGAAATTGGATATTATCTTCCTTGCATTCTCTTTGGTGCTATATAATGAAATTGGATCCTATGAATTTGGGCAATTTTTTACAGTCGGATCTTGTGCTCATCGTTGAGATCTTGATACGCGGCGATTTCATTTTGTAAGTGAAACAGTGCGTTTTGACGTGAGTTGCTCTTGACATCCAACTGCAGACAAGGATTCGAGTCTCTATATAATATATAATCTGTTTAATTTTCTTTTACAGTTTCTAATCATATAAAATCTGCAATTGATATGATCCACATTGAATGGAAATGAAATAAATAATAAGGTGTTTAAATTTTGAGACACTCTCACCCGTACCGTGTTTATATGAAGTTAGAAGATTAGTATAAAGTGAACATGTATAATGCTCGGGACTACAGATTGTCATGAAATGTAAATACCAAAGGTTGGTGATCTACTACTAGCAATGCCCTACACTACACAACTTACATTCTTCTATATCCAATTCAAGCACAACATTGGGGTAAAAAAATTGCTTGCCAGCTTGGTCCTCTTTTTCACCGGAAGAGAAAAAATTGCGTTCTATCCCTTTTAGCAAATTAGTTTTCTTTGTTCAAAAAAAAAAAGCAAATTAGTTTAAACGACCAAAAACAAAAAAGCAAATAGTTTAGACTTTAAAGTTTAGCCTACATGTTGTGTTGGAGTGATATACTATTTAGAAACAAATATGGAAATTGGGTGTTAAATTTGGTGCTGTAGATATGCCCTCGATGTTCATGGTGTCTTGAGTTGGGCTTAATCATGTGTTGTGATATAATTGAAGCCCAATTTCATCGTAAAGTGTAATGCCCATCACAATTACTTGTAATGGACATAGAGCCGCCTGCTCAGAATGGAAAATGTGGAAAATAAATACAATATTAAAAGGCTAAAGTTAAAGGCAACGCTCGGGATGTTTATGGAAAATTGCTACAAAAACTCTCGTGAATTGTCATCGAATGTGATGATTGAGAACTAGATAACGATTGAACATTAATTTGAAAACCGAGCTCATTCAAGCAAAATTTTCATTTCAGAAATTCTAATCTTCCAAGTTCCAAGAAAAATTGTTCATGACAGATATTGTGAGAAATTCTGATGACAAATATTCAAAACTGTGCCTAAGTTTTTGTCCATATACCATTTCTGTGTGCATCATGAACGTATGTGTTATTGAGAAAGAATAATCTTGTGAGAAATTTGGATAAAATTGCCAGACCTCTAAACAAAGTGCAAAGTGTCTTAATTCTATCATTTATGAGACCTATTATGCAGTATTACAACGAATGTAATATGTACATACAACATTGGCAAAAAAAAAATGTACATACAACATTAAAGCAATGATGGGCCTTAGTGTATCCTT
Source organism: Chamaecrista fasciculata (assembly GCA_003254925.1). Classification (NCBI taxonomy): domain Eukaryota; kingdom Viridiplantae; phylum Streptophyta; class Magnoliopsida; order Fabales; family Fabaceae; genus Chamaecrista; species Chamaecrista fasciculata. The sequence goes on along the minus strand of QANZ01055992.1, from coordinate 98,616 downwards.
GGAGCCAATTTTAGGCCTTGTTGGGCCGTCCGGCTCTTTGGCTTTTGGGCCTCGGGCCCTTCTTGTTCACCAAAAAATAAATTAATTAATTAATTACTTTTGATAGATATGGGTGAAAATATCATTTTTAATCTTATTTTATTTTAATTTTAAAACTTTTTTCATTCATTTAATTTTTAGTCTAAAATTAATTTCATTTCATTTATATCAGTATTTTTTAAATGTATTATATCTCTTGGAACCCCTAAAGTATGAAGTCAATTATACTCTTAAAGTTTTCTTAAGTCAATTGTACCCTCAAAGTATGAGGTTAGTTTCAATTGTACCTCAAATTTTTTTTGTCAATTATGACTCAATTTTTTTTGTGTCAATTGTATCCCTAAATTGATGGTACAATTGGCTCAAATATGAAAAATTAGAGATACAATTGACTTAAAAAAACTTTTGGGATACAATTGAAACTGACTTTATATTTTGTGGGTATAATTGACCCCAAAAAAGACTTTATACAATTAAAACTGACCTCATACTTTAAAAGTACCAAAAGTCCTTTTGCCTAAAATATATATGAGAGAAAAATTATTTACCTAAATTATTTAAGTTAAAAAGAGTTTTAAAAATTAGACAAAATAAAATTTTCAATTGATGATAAAATAAATGAGAATATTTAAAAACTAAATCAGAATAGAAAAATTAAAGGACTAAAACAAAATATATTCTATAAGTTAAAGATCGAAATAAAATTTTAACTTGCCACTATTTGATTTTTTTTAAAAAAAAAGAAACTTCAAGATATTTGATATCGGATAATGATGATCTTGTAAACTACTTATAGGCTTGCAAGGAATATTTTATTATATTTAGTCAAATGTATTTTTTATTACGTAACAGTACATTTCTTAATATAATCAATCAATTAAATACCATTAAATAAGTGCCTTTAAAGTTTTAAACCCCACGCCAGAATAATAGCAGCAGGGAAATCATATAGGCCTTAAAATAACTAGCTATTCCGTGCCGCAGCGGTTCTAGGCTTGTTTTGAACCTGCTTGACGCGTGTTCGATATGCTGGTACCACCATCGCCTCTCTCTCTCTCCTTAATTCAAACACATATAGGCCTTAAAATAGATTTCCTAGTTTGTATCATTAAAATAATACCCTTCCATTTACCACTTATTAACGACTTTGCCACCACAATCCCGAGAATATTTATGATTGATCCATGGCTCTGAGTCCACCACGTGGAAAAACCTTAAATCAACGGCTCTGAGTCCATCCGAAATGTACCCCACGATAAAGGCGAAACAGGGGGACTGTACACCAAAAAGTTTGTGGACCCCACTTGCTCTGAAAAGGAACGGCTGAAGTGAAAGCAACCCGAGAATCAGATCAGCCCAGTATACACTTCATCCGTTTATGGAAAAATAAATTAATAATTGGACCTATAAAACATGGTAACTTCTTTGAATGCATATATAATTACTATTTTTAATAAAATATTAAAAATATAATAAACGTCTTAAATTTTTATTATCGTGTATGTATGTCGGATTGAAATCCGCATATGTATTTGAACACGATTTCGATCTGTTTCGGAGGTATTATTTCCTATTTTTTGTAAATATTAGTTATATTTCTTATTATAGCAGCTTCTAGATTTTCTTCTGATGTATTAGTTAGGACAGCTATACATTCCGTTGTATTCTTTTCTTTCTTCACATGCCTTAGAGCATGACGTGTAAACTGTATATATTGTATGCTTCAGCAGTGAAATGAATTAATCCATTTCTCATTTACATATCATTTCGTGCATGGTATCAGAGCAGAAGATCCTTTCTGAGATTGTTGTTTCCATAACAATTCTCATCTTCTTTCTGCTCTCTGTACTTTTCTGAAATGGATGCTTACCCGATCAGCATTAAGTCTGCCACTACCCCTACTCCTACATCTGGCGGCGCCGCCGCCACTATGGATGAAGGACCTCTCCTTCTCCATCACTCTGATCATCCAGGAATGCAATTGGTGATCTCCCATCTCATGGGCACCAACTATTTAACCTGGAACATTGCCATTCGTACTGCTCTTGAGGCCAAAGATAAGCTTGGCTTTATCGATGGCTCTCTCGAGCCCCTACTGCTGCTGCTGATTTTCGCAAATGGAAAAGGGTCGATTCAATGATCAAGTCTTGGATCATGAACTCGATCTCCAAAGATATTGCTGATACTTTAATATATTGTGCTTCCGCCAAAAAACTCTGGGATGCCGTTGAAGAACGATATGGACAGAGCACTAGTCCTCAACTGTACCAGATCCAACGCAACATGTCTACCATTCAACAAGGTCCTGACTCTGTTACTGTTTATTATAGTAAACTCCATCGTGCTTGGGATGAGATGGATCGGATTTCTCCATTACCTGTTTGCTCGTGTCAAGGGTGTTCCTGCCTCATGACCACTCGTATGCAGGACATCACAGCTCGACAGCGCTTACTTCAATTTCTCATGGGCCTTAATCCAGAATTTGACAATGTTCGTGGCCAGCTACTTAATCTTGACCCCCTGCCTAAAATTAGTAAGGCCTTTTCTATGGTCATTCAATCTGAAAGCCAAAAAAATGTAAGTCTCTCTTATGCTTCTAAGCCTGATGTAAGTGCCCTCTTTGTCAAATCTTCTGCTGCTAAACCTTCTTCTGATTCCAAACATCCTGCTAAGAAAACTGATCTTTCAAAAAAACCTGAGCGTCACTGTGAGCATTGTGGTGTCCCTGGTCATCTCAAGGAGGCTTGTTTCAAACTCCACGGATACCCCGATTGGTATAAAGAGTACAAAGAATCTAAAAAATCTGTTCCCAGTAAGAAAACTATTGCTGCTATGACCTGTACTGATGATGTTTTTGCTGATTCCTCTAACTCTTCTGGTGTTGGCAACAATGCCGAGCTAGCTTCCATGTTTTCCACTTTATTTAAGCAGGAAATTGGCAAATATATATCTGAGAAAGCTACTGAAGAACATGCCAGTTATGCCAATACCATCGATTTTGCAGGTACCACTATTGGTCTCAGCAGATTGTTTCTTAGTCATGATTCTTGGATTATAGATACGGGAGCTTCCTCCCATATGTGTTTTAACAAAACTTTTCTGCAGCATTTGTCACCTTTGTTTCCCCCCACAAAGGTGCATTTACCTGATTCTTCAGTCAAATTAATCTCTCAATCTGGCACTGTTTCTTTACATCCCACTTTAACCATTCACCATGTCTTATTCATGCCTGATTTTCGCTTCAATTTACTCTCAGTCAATAGATTGATCACTGAAAATTCTCTTTTCCTCACTTTTCACCCTACTCATTGTGTGTTGCAGGACTCGAGGAGTAATTCAGTTATAGCAGTTGCAGGTGTTAAGGAGAACCTTTATATTTTAAATTCCAAGTCCTTTGACATAAATGTAATAAAATCATATATTTCCTCTACTGTTTTACACTCTGCCTGTACTGCTATGCATTCCAATGACTATTCTATTACTTTATGGCACCAACGGTTAGGACATTGTCCTTCTCAAGTTCTTCAACACATTTCTACTATCAATTTTAAAAATGCACAATTACCTATCTGTGATGCTTGTCACCTTGCCAAACAATCTAGATTACCTTTTCCTACTAGTACTTCTCACACTTCCCAGATTCTCGAACTGTTACATGTTGACTTATGGGGTCCCTATAAAACACCTTCACTAACTTCTGCTCACTATATTCTCACTGTTGTTGATGACTTTAGCAGGGTTACTTGGACTCATTTACTTAAATACAAATCTCAAGTTCCTAATACTTTAATCACTTTTATCACTCAAGTGCAAAAACAATATGACAGATCAGTTAAGATAATTAGAACCGATAATGGCACTGAGTTTGTTAATAATCAATGTGATATTTTCTTCTCAACCCAAGGCATTATTCATCAAAAATCCTGCTCTTATACACCCCAACAAAATGGGGTGGTTGAAAGAAAACACAAGCACTTATTACAAGTTGCTCGCAGCCTCTTATTTCAAGCCAATCTTCCCACGAAATTCTGGGGTGAATCGGTTCTCACTGCCACATATTTAATAAATAGGATGCCCACTCCTTTACTAGGTTGGAAAACACCTTTTGAATCATTTCACAATCATTCCCCTAACTATTCTCGCTTAAGAGTTTTTGGTTCCCTTTGCTTTGTTACAGATACCACACCTCATAAGGATAAATTCTCACCTAGGTCTCATAAATGCATATTCATTGGCTATGCTTCAGGACAGAAAGCGTATAAAGCATATGATTTACTCACAAAAAAAATTCACATTACCCGTGACATTAAATTCCATGAAAATGTTTTTCCTTCTGTCATTTTTTCTGATTCACAATGTTCACCTACTGTTTTCCCCCTTTCCATCTTTCAAACTCCTTTTGACTATCCTTCCACAGATATTTCCCAACTCTCTCGTTCTTCATCCCCATCTTCTGCTTCTTCTGAACCTTCCCCAATCTCTACATCATCTTCTTCACCCTCTGGTTCCCCTACTGTTCTTCTTTCCACCTCACCTGCTATATCTCCCATTGCTCCTCGGGTAAGCACCAGACCCAAACATCCTCCATCTTATCTTCAGGATTATGTTCTTAATGTTTCTGTTCATAATTCTTGCATTTCTAATTTTTCATCTGCACATGCTGCTTTTATTTCTAACATTGCTAAGATCCAAGAACCATACACTTTTAAACAAGCTGTTAAAGATCCATTGTGGGTCAATGCCATGCATCAAGAACTTGCTGCCTTAGAACAGAATCAAACCTGGGAACTAACTTCTCTTCCTGCAGGCAAACAACCCATTGGTTCTAAGTGGGTATATCGTGTTAAATATAACTCTGATGGCACTGTTGACAGGTTCAAAGCACGATTAGTCGCCAAAGGCTATGATCAAAAAGCTGGTCTTGATTACTTTGAAAGCTTTTCTCCTGTTGCCAAAGTAGTCACTGTTCGTATTTTCCTTGCTCTAGCAACTTGCAGACAATGGCCAATTTGGCAATTAGATATCAATAATGCTTTCCTCCATGGATTTCTCAAGGAGGAAGTTTATCTTACACCACCTGAAGGCTATGATCGTGCTCTCCCTGGACAAGTTTGTAAGCTGCGAAAATCTCTTTATGGCCTTAAACAAGCATCTAGAGAATGGAATATTGAACTTACTGTGCAACTTCTCAATTATGGCTTCACTCAGTCTTCAAATGATTTCTGTCTTTTCACTAAAGCATGCTCCAATGGTTTTATTGCCTTGCTTGTCTATGTTGATGACATTTTATTAACAGGACCAAATGAAACTGACTTACAAGCTGTCAAAGCTCATCTCCACTCTCTCTTCACCATCAAAGATTTGGGGCAAGCTAAGTATTTCTTGGGTGTTGAGATAGCTCGCAGCTCCACTAGTACATTCATTTGTCAACATAAATATATTTTAGACATCATTCGTGATACCAATCTTACTTCAGCCTCCATTGTCGTAACCCCTCTTCCCAAAGGCCATAAATTTCAGCCAGAGTCACCCCTTTTACCTGATCCTGAACAATTTAGACGTCTTGTAGGACGCCTCCTTTATCTCAATTTAACTCGTCCTGACATCACCTTTAGTGTTCAACAGCTAAGTCAGTTCATGGCTCAACCTACCGAATCTCACATGCATGCAGCCTTACATATTGTCCGATACCTTAAAGGAACTTCTACTCATGGCATTTTCTATTCCTCTGACTCTAACTTCCAATTGGAAGCCTACTGCGATAGTGACTGGGCTACATGCCCCCAAACACGAAGATCTCTATCTGGTTATTGCCTTCTTCATGGTTCCAACCCAATTTCTTGGAAAACCAAGAAGCAAACTACTGTTGCACGATCATCCTGTGAAGCCGAATATCGCAGCATGGCAAATGCAGTTTGTGAATTATTGTGGGTCACTTATCTTCTCAAAGACTTTCATATCACTCCTTCTACTCCAATTCCACTTTGGTGTGACAATAAATCAGCTCTCCACATAGCTGCCAATCCAGTTTACCACGAAAGGACAAAACACATTGAGATAGACTGTCACATTGTCCGTGAAAGATGCAAGGACAACTTCATAATTCCACAGCATATTCCTTCATCTCTTCAGCTTGCTGACTTGTTCACCAAGTCCCTTGCTTCACCTCAGTTGCACTCCCTTATGACCAAGTTGAGGCTTGTTCCTCATGCGCCTCCAACTTGAGGAGGGGATGTAGAGGATTATTTCCTATTTTTTGTAAATATTAGTTATATTTCTTATTATAGCAGCTTCTAGATTTTCTTCTGATGTATTAGTTAGGACAGCTGTACATTCAGTTGCATTCTTTTCTTTCTTCACATGCCTTAGAGCATGACGTGTAAACTGTATATATTGTATGCTTCAGCAGTGAAATGAATTAATCCATTTCTCATTTACATATCATTTCGTGCAAAGCCTAGAATAATATTCTACCCAAAAACAGAAAAGCATAGAATCATAGATAGAATCAATGGCTTCCCTTGTAGCAAGTTTGGGCAACATGCTCATGCTGATCATTATATTGCTCATTGCCCATCCCCTCTATAAATATGCGGATGTCACTGGCAATCAATGGCTTCCAAATTCCAATCAATGGCTTCCAATTCCAATTGCAAGCTTGTCTTAATTTCTTCTTTAGTGATTCTCGTGAGTTCAGTGGCATTTGCTTATGTAGATTTGCCTCTCCCCATGACGACGTCCGACGGCGTCTGGCCTAAGCTGATTGGCTCCTTCACTGTCAGAAAAGACGGCAGTGGAAACTTCAAAACCATAAACAAAGCCATTCAAGCCGCTCCAGACAATTCCAATAACGGCTACTTCGTCATCCACATCAGCGAGGATGTGTACGAAGAGAGAGTCGTCATTGGTGACAATAAGAGGAATATGATGATGATCGGCAGGGACGGAGCCAAGGGGGGCCGGTGGGGGCTACGCCCCCNCCCCCCCCCCCCCCCCAAAATTTTTGCAATTACTAATAATGTAGTATATATTGTATCTTATATTTTGCAAAATAGTCCCAACAGCCCCCCCTCTTCTCTATCATAATATATATATAAAACAATCAAGTGCCTTTGTTGTTTAGTGATGCATGTAGAGATGGTGCTGTTATGGTGGTTCGTGTTTATTTTTTTTTTTTTTGTTTTGGGCTTGTTTGAGTCTTTTTTAGTTTTTATGTGTTTTTGTTTTCTGGTGTAATGCCCCTCTCTTCATCAAAAATATAAAAAATAGTCAAATGGGTCTCTAACCTCACTTTCATATTAAAAATAAATAATATAACAATCAATTATAATGGGCCCTTTTATACCATGCATTTGCCAAAGTATATATGTATATACTAACACCCATACATAACGTGATACACCATGCCTTGAGGAAATACACAATACCTTATAGAAGTAGGAATTGCTTATTCTAATTTTTT